>JBAMIE010000069.1:354374-367739 GCA_037177295.1 Kaempferia parviflora
CATATGGGTGATCTCTGGTTTGAATGAGATTGAACTCATATGGGTGATCTCTGGTTTGAATGAGATTGAACTCATATGGGTGATCTCTGGTTTGAATGAGATTGAACTCATATCGTGTAGGACGATTGGGATAACCCGGTCAAAGACTGATTATGCGCGTACGGTATGAAGCTTGAAGGTTTTCGCAATAGGAAAGCGCTTGTGCGTCCGTTGCATGATTGGTGAAAGTCAGTCTTAGGCTTATTGCCGACTGATAGAACAAATGAACCATTTCTCCCTCTCTGGGCGGGTTCTTTTCCTTCGACCTCGCTTCTTTCTCTTCTTTCTCATGCATGGGATTGGAGCTTGGGAAGGGTATGCTGGCTCGCTCAGAAACCTATCCTTGAACCGCCCGCCTTCTACTCGGCTTGGAATGCTCTGCGATGTCTTCTGCTTTGGATCCGGCCCCGACCTCATTGTTCTGCCTAGGCTTCCCTTCTCTTCCGCCTCCAAGTACGGATGGTTCCGAAGTGAGGGGTCGGGACTGGGAAAGGGGCACAGGCTTCATTCTACTCAAGTGAGCGACTCCGCTCTTCTCTCTTTCTACTTCCTTCTTCCTCTATGGATATATGGCGACGTGACACGTAATGGATCGGTTCGAAACCAAGTCCCCTTATCAACAGCCATGAACTCGTATAATTTAGTATTAAAAACGTATACTGATCTACTCGTACTCTTATTAAAAACGTATACTGATCTACTCGTATTTGAATGAAAGATCTACTCGTACTCTTTTTGAATTGATAGCAAATGAGATGTCACGTTACGAACTATGTAAACCAGACAGACCGGACAGAGGAGCGAAGGCACTTGACAGACCGACCTGTAAAGTATTGAAATACAAAAGTACTGTTTGGGTAGTCTCGCCTTAGCTCGTATTTACGTGTATCCATACATTTCGACGATCTGACTCTTACTATACGGATACTGATTCTATCTGACTCTTACTATACGGATACTGATTCTATTGTCATTGGAAGACCTCTTCCTTATAAATTAGTTTATTCCACGGAGATGGGTAAGTGTAAATTAAACTAGAGAACAAGGTCCGTACTAGAGAACAAGGTCCGTAGAGGTCTCTTCTTAGCACCCAAAAGTTATATGTTGAAGGTTGAAGATGATAGGCATATCATCAAGCACAAGGGACCAGCCACAGAATTGCTCACATCTGAATGGTTCGTTAGGCAATTTAAGGATCTATCTCAAACTCATGTGATCCCAAAGCGAACTTCTGAATAGATTGGAGTAATCTGAACATTGTCAAAAAGCACTTTATGATCAAACTTGGTCCTCCCACGAGTACTAAAAGGGATAAAGTCTATAACAAGAAGAATGTCTGGATAGATACACGACCTATAGAACTTGGGGACTCAAGATGCCACTTACATCTTCAACCTAGAAATGAAAACACTTCATCGTAAGAAAGCCAATGCAGTGAGTCAGTCCTCTACTGAGGAGGGGACCACCACTGTATTAGATCAACCCACTCTGTACAAGAGCAAGAGAGAGGCTCAAAAGGAAAGGATCAAAACAAAAACGAAAGTGCAAATGAAATACTGTGAATAGAAACTGACGTTCATAGTGAATATCAATAATCTATATAGTTGTACCAGAAGGAAAGCACTCGGGAGGACGGAGAAGGAAGAGACTCACTTCACTCCACTCACTCGCATTAACATAAGCTCTTTGAGTGGTAAGAGGAACTCATCAATAGTTCCGTTTGACTGGCTCGAAAGAGAAAGTGAAAGTGCGACTCCATTCTGCGAACAGGGATGAGATAGATAGGCTCGGTTTTAAAGTAAGGGGCAGGGATAAAGCACCGATCGTGCGATAAGGGCACTGAATAGAATGTGCGAGAGTGGAGACGCGGATAGCAAAAGCACAGAATGTGCGATGACGAGAAAGTGCGATAGAGCGCTCGAGAGGGTATGTAATAGCTCGCTAACAAGTTAAGGAGAGGAAAAATAATATAAAACTTTTTCGCGACGTGTCCTGCCCTTCAGAATCTTATAACAGCCTTCCGAGGCGTATCTCTTGAGTTCTTTATTGATTAACTGTCTGACCACTCCAAACTCCAAATAATGTTCAGTCGTTCCTCTGCGGTACGAGCAGTATTAGTATTTTATTTTATCGCGACGAAAGAGTAAATGGTACACCTAAAAGTGAATGGAAAGAGTAAATGGCCCTGAGGCCATTTACGACTTATTGTGGCCTCAAAGTTCATGGCCTCAGCCTAAAAGTGAATGGCCCTGAGGCCATTCACGACCTGTTGCTGAGAGATGTTGCTGAGAGAGTTGCTGATAGTCGACCTGTTGCTGGTAGAGTGATAACGACGTGGTATGGTATAAGGAGTGAGAACGACGTGGTATAGATACGGGATAGGATTTGAGTTCTGATTGAGAACGAATATTGAGAGAGAGAGTGTTTTTTTGTTAGGGACGAGCGATTATTATAGCGACGTGGAGATTGCACTTCGTTTACTCTGCCGCTCAACTTTGTTCTTTCTCTGATAAGTTTCAGTTCTTAAGAATCAGTGGTGCTGTGCTATTTCTTTGATTTGAGATATCAGGTAGGGAGTGAGGGACAGCCCACCATCAAGGTTGTGGGGAGCTCGGTTCAATAGTACGGTAGAGCCGACCATTAGGACTGCCTAATCAAACCTTCCCGGCAAAGAAAAGAGTACACTCCGTTCAGAACATGTGGTCGGTCAGGCGAGAAAGGAGCTCGGACCCGTATGAGTCGGCTCGAACAAGAACAAAGGTTTTGCATCTTCTACCAACGAGGGATGGGAATGAACCAACCACTCCAGGGAATGCAGCTAAGGAGGTTCCACCAAGCCATCGAAGAGATGGAGCGAAGAGGAAAGGATAGGAGAGGGAGCTAGACCGGAACGATAGTGAGAGGAGCGGGGTCTGGTATTCGACATGGGACTCAGTAGGGCGGGTGGCAGAGAGAGCCAGGGTGCGAAGGAAGAGAGGAGGCAGAGGGCACCGGTCAGTTTGGAACCTCCTACCCTCCTACCTAGTTATTAGTGGGGCAGTTTGCCTAGTGGGCAAGGCAAGATTGCATGAGTAGGTCAGAAGTTGCTATTGCTCTTGCAAAGGTCTGAAGGAAGTTGCTATTGCTCTTTTGCTTCTAAGTTTCTATTGCTCTCTTGCTTCTAGTGGCAGAAAGGGCTGATCCACTTTTAAGTAAGCAGAAGCTCTAGTTTAGGCAGGCAGCTTTCTCTTTACTCTAATTGGCTGGCTCAGTGCGGAGCATACGGGATAGGAGGTGCTTTGACGCGGGCTCTCAATCCAGGTGAGGCATGCGCTCGTGTGTCAGTCGGAAGCTATGCGACCCGGGAAAGAAGACTCAAGTCTGGCTCTGCGAGAACACTCAAGTGCCGAGGTGCGGAGCGAAGCAATGTTACGAAGCGCAGAGTCAAGCGGCTCCGTTGAGCGGCAGAGTTGAGCGACAGCGAGCTGACCATCTGAAGCAATCCTAACTATGCTAGACTAGCCTTACGCAACCCTAGATCTTGTTCCACGAGCCCACCTAAGACTCGAGCAAGTAGAGCTTGTCCACCTGAAAGAGAAATGAATGCCCTTATAGGCAGGCAGGCAAGTAACCCCGGCTTCTCCGCTCGTTCATGAGTTCATAAGGTGCTGCAAGCAATGCGACCATTAATTGGGAAGCTAAGGAATGAGGGTTTCCTGCTTTTGGCTGCTATCAGTCAAGAGTGCGATGTGAGTGCATTCGTTCATTGCGTGCGTACTGACCATCTAGTTCACAGTGAGATGAGCGAGCCCACCATAAAGGACTGGCCTAGCGAGAGAGGTTCCTGGAATGGAATGATGATCGAACCATCCATGCAAGCCAAGCACTGAATCGAAGTGCAATCCGGCTCGCAATATCTGTTAGCGAGAATGGGCTTCGTTGAGTTCAGCGAAATCTCTGCAATCCATGCGAAGCAATCACGACAGCGAAATCAAAGCAGCAAACGTGGGTAGGACTGGCTGCGAGTGCGAGTAGTGGGGATGGGATGAGCCCTTCCCTTCCTCTGATGGGTAGCTCGGGCAAGAGAGTAGGTCTGTGCTTCCCCTCAGAATCTCCGGTCAAATAGGTGGCGAGGAAAGCCTACTCTAATAGGTAAGTCTTGGCGGTGACGAGGCTAAGCTCCAAACTCTATCGTACGTCCGTCCCTGATCAGAGGATGGAGCGGTCGGGAGCCAGAACAAGATAGGAGCGGCAAAGGAGTGCCACAGTTCGCTTTGCAAAGCCAGAGATGGTAAAGCAGCGGATTGCAACTATTGGATGGGCCGCGCTTGCGCGCAATCTGGGCAATCATTCAGTAGCTTGCGCGCGTGGGCAAAGATTTCGCGCTTACGCGCTCAACTGTTGCGTTGCGGTATTGTTTTTCCGATTGCAAAGAAAGATCGGACGAATGGCGACCAGTCCTCGGATTCAGTAGGTCGGATCATAGTTGCACTCACTCTTCTTGCTTCCCGGAGAGAGCTTGGCTTGGTGAACTTGCTTGGTTCACTTTTCTTTCTTCTTTCTTTATATTTATATAATGAGAACTAGAATTATACTACTTAACTCTACTCTTTCTTTGCCCTCGTAGTCGCCGAGCCAGACTAACCGTCGAAGACAGGCACTACCTTTGCGAGCTCTCTTTGCGTAGCTAGGACCGCCCCTCGTTCTAACTGTCCCGCGTCCGCGTTCACTACTTTACTTCCTTCGATTGATTATTCGTGGTGTAAGGGCTGGGCGAGATTTGACAGAGAGGGCTTCGTTGAGCGGCAGGCAGAGTAGCGTCAGGGAAGGGTTCTTCGTCGGGACATAAATTCAATATAGATTGATAGATGATCTGAGGCGGGTCAAAAGAAAAGAAAGCAAAGATCTGAGTCGGGTGCGATGCCGATCCAGTCCGAGCAGAGTACATAGTAGGTGGCTTCGGATCGCTCATCAGTTCTTCCCAATTGAGATTGAGATCTCTACAGAACTGAGCTTGCCTTCTTCGACGGACTGGCAGTCAATTATCTATCTTCCCATCGGAGGGCTCAATTAGATCAGTCTTCCCCTCTTGCTTCTGGGACTGTGGGACAGTCAAAGCTAGCTGGTCTTCAATAGGTGGCTCAGCGCTGGTGGCACTCCTTTAGAGTTGAGTCCCGTTAGGGCTTCGGACCGATGAGAACAGAGCCAGAGTCTGAATTGATTCAATGGTCGATCACGGCACCTCCAGTCATTGGCATAGCACACCTTCCTCACGGCACCTCCAGTCATTGCATTCGACCCTATCCTCGATTCCTAAGCCCTCATCGGATGGGCTGGATGGGACTCTGACTTGTCCTCCGCCTTCCGACATCTATAGCACCCGACCGGGCAAAGTTGAGCTATGCGAAATCGAAGCAACCACTCCTTCCTAGAAGAATGAGCCCGCAAAGCACCGCTCCGCACCTGCGCTTTCCCGGGCCGAGCCAGAACTTATTATGCTTCAGTCCACCCATCCTTCCTTCTTTTTCACTACTTGATCACCGGAGTCGGACAAGAAATCGATCCAGTCCGCACGCCTCGTAGTCGCGTGCCAATAATTTTCAATGGTACTCTTCCCTTCCTTTCCCCTGGTTTTATGAGTTGACTCGTCGGCCTACCCTACCCTAACATTGACTGCCCCACTAGCACCGTGGGAATAAAGCAGTGGAACGAGCTCGTTGAAGGACTCAACCTACTCACAGTGGGATATCTCGCCTATCCTCACTCAGTCGCCTACCCAATCTGAGCCTCGTAGTCGCTGTGCCCGAACTCTGATAATCCAATTGGCACTACTGAAGCTAAGCTACTTCTCCTGGTCTGAGCCTCCTAAACCGAGTCTGGTCTTTCCTGGCCACCTCGCACCTAACGCGTAGCACCTGGGCATGATTCTTTCTTTAGTACGGTTGGGATTCGAACCTTTGCAAGTGAGGTCGGCGATCTGGCACACTTTCCTTCGTCTGACGCATATCGCGTTTCACTCCACTTGCCTCTCTATAGCATAGCGTTCCACTCTTCATGCTATGATATGAAAGCGGTAGACATCCCAACTCCCGTATGAGGCGGTAGTCAATGAGATCCAGACTCTACTCTCGTATGAAGCTTCACTCGCTCTAATAATCATTGCATTCTTGTCTGAAAAACAATTCCATTCCTCAGGGTCGAAGACCTGATAAGTGAAAGTGAAACCACGCAAAAACACACGGCAGAAAGCTCTGACCCATGAGCAAGCCCATCGATGAAGAAGAACGTAGGCTCGGTCCATCCTTACCAATCAGTGCTAGGCATAATGAAGCAGTAGACGTAGCCATCCCTCTCTTTCACGACCTCATATCGGTAGAATGATTCCCAGCAAGAAAGATTCCCATCCCTGGTAGAATGATTCCCAGCAAGAGAAGATGATGCCCTCGAGAACTACTATCACGAGTCCCATCGCATGTAGAGTGCACTGCCGCGACGTCACTGTCCGCTCCGCACCTTCTCCGGCGGGCTATCTCCTTATTCATTATTCTTAGGTGGGCTCGGGCCTTTACTTTATTCAGCGGTTTAATAGGTTGATCATTCAGCGGTTTAATAGGTTGATCGGCTCTAAGTTCTACTCGCTAAGCACTCGCCTCATCTGAGCCTCCTAAACCTACTCCGGCGACTTCGCCACTTCGTGCCTCCGATTCAGAGTGAATCACCTAGCCGCACCGCTCCGTGGGACTTCCCAACTAGACTAGCCTGATTAACCAACTCGACTAGGCCCGGTAGAGCCAGACTATGGTTGAACGGCTTCGCCACCTCTTCTCTATCACTGCCCTATCACTCTGCCTTCTCTGCCGCTGCGCTTGACTCTGCCGCAACTTTTTGATTTGCTCCTCTAATCTAAGTAAACCGCCCAAGCTCTGATCTGCTATTAGATAAGGGTATCCCCTCATTCTACTCCTTTGCTCTGCTTAACTACTTTAGCTATTAGAGAGGACTCAGCCTCACCCTTCTCTCTGGGACCTTGCCTGAGTTCAGCTCAGCCTCTCCACTATTCTTTCTCTCGCTTCGCTGCCCCATCTTCTTGTCCCTCCCACTCCCCGAACACTTCTGACTGGTCGCTCTCCCTCGGATTGGCACGCCTGACTCTCTCACTGTGAAGCACGGGCCAGCTGCGGAAGGGAAAGAAAGAATGGGAAGAGCCTGAAAAAGGCATGGGAGTAGATGGGCATTGCTTGGGCTTAAGTAAAGACTGGCTACCTCGTCGATGAATCCCCCTATTCAAAACATACCCATGTTTGGCGTATTGGCCTGTAAGTCACGACCTTTTCCAACCAAACCATGGTTTTCGAAGGAACACACTCTACGACGCAGCAGTTCCACCGATTAACCTCAGCACCTGCACTCCCCGTTGATAATTGACTGTTTAAGCTCCCTACTTCTCAGACTTTGATTCTTTCTCGCGGTAGGCGGCTCTAAGCTAAGGTTGTAGCCATTTATGTTTCGTTCATCCTTTAATCCCGTGCATCAGCCCTGACTTGCCGGAACAAGCCTAAAAAATGTTTGTTTGGCCCGTCCACAAAAGTCCCGAGTGTCCTGACAGTGCATCTATTCAATTCCTACTTTTTTGTTGTTGAGGTCAAGGCCTAATATCATCATGCTAACGATGTTAGCCAGCTGCCATGATCCTCCTTACCTTATTATCTCTTAAAAAGCCTCTCCCTTCCTTCCTGTTTTTCCCAATGTCTTCCTCCGCTAGTGCGCCTCCACTAGGGCTCGGCAACATCCTATCAATGGCTCTCCTAAACACGGATCCACCTTATGGCATTCTCAAATGGTTTGACTTTAAGACTTTAAGCGCATATAAAAAAGAAATGCAACCGTCAGTTGAGTTTTTTTGACGGTGAACTCCAGACTGGTACAATCTACTTTGATTGAGTCCATGTCAACAGAAGACGCAATCTTGAATGCTGACTTCATTCGTAAGGCTTAAGGGACTAAGTAGTAAAGCTAAAGCGCTGTGCCCTGGGAATGGGATTCTACTTTCCTTGCCAACTGATCCTTCATTGGCGTAAGGTTTTTTTCCTGGTTGAATCAGTTGTATTTGGTACAACTATAAGCTTTTAGCGGACATTGCTTCCTTCGTGCTGCATGCGGTCTTTATCAACTCTTCTTCGAGATTTCCTTTTTCTTCGTAATCTGCCTATTGTTGAATCGGAAGTGATTGCTTGAGTTGAAGAAGCCGTTCCACTCTTGTGAAGCTGTAAGGTTTAGGAAAACGAAGTTTTTGAAAGTGCTTTCTATATTCTATAGTAATAGTAGTAGATCCCGGTGCTTTTTGCTCACCGGGGCTCGGCTCCAAGCTAAGGAAAATTGCTTTTGCAGGAATTTCTATTGAACCCGCAGTTATTGAATCTGTTGGCGGAATTTAGAGTCTTTGAAGGAGTTCACACCGGGCGAAAGGTCAGGGGGATGAAAGGGCTGCTTTATGCTTTTTTTGAGCGACTCCGATCTGCAGATCTTTGAAGGAATAAGCGATCCGTGGTAGTACTGACTTTCCACATCTTTGGGACTTTGCAGTCCTTAGGTCGATAAATTGGTTATTTAAAGTAAGGGCGAAACCGTCAACCTTTCTAAAGTCATTTCTAGAAATTAATCCAATCCCCTAGCGAGCCTACATCTTTTAAGGAAGCTAGTAAGGACAGTAGATGGGTTTCGGCTATGAAAGATGAGTATACCGCTCTTCTGCAGAATAAGACTTGGTCTTTTATGCCATATTAACCTTCTATGAACGTTGTTGGATGTCACTGGGTCTACAAAATGTTGGAGCGTGCTGATGGTTCGATAGAGTGCTATAAGGCGCGACTAGTGGCCAAAGGCTACACACAGCAGGAAGGTATTGATTTTTACTAAACTTTCAGTCTTTCGGTTTCGGTTGTTGTTAAAGCTACTACTATATGGATTGTTTTGTCTGTTGCTGTCACTCGTGGATGGCCGATAAGGCAGATGGATGTCAAAAATACCTTTCTACATGGTAAGTTGCATGAATAAGTCTTTTTTTTTTTTAATCTAGCCTGCTACTCCGCTCATTTCATAAAGTATTCTGCCCGGTTTAACGACAGCTACCCAATAATCTGGGGATCCTTTACCCGAACCAATACGTGTTTCTGTAGGTCTTACCGTAACAGGTTTGTCTGGAAATATACGTACCTTTTCCACTACGGCGTATGTGTCATTGCGTGGTGCCCTGCTTCTATTTGTCTAGATGGTTTCCAAGCGGGTTCAAGTGCTTTCAGAGCATATCTACCGAAGAAACACTAATGCGATTACCTCGAAAAGATATTCCTTTTTTTCTTCCTCTATGTTGTTTACGAAATCTGGTTCTTTTTGGGTTCTAGTTGATGGTTGTTTATCAATTCCATCTCTACTACAGAACTGGACATGAGAGTTTCTTCTCATCCAGCTCCTGCTTCGGCAAAAAAGCCCAATCAAAGATAAAATAAAAAAGCAATGACTAGACCGGCAGAAGTTGACGTTTAAGGCAAACAAAAGGCATTTTAAGTTAGGAAAGAGTCATTCATGTAATGTCAGCCTAGAAGTTCAAGAAAAATGCATTCTTTTCAGGTCAGAATCTGATTGATTTTGCCCTCCCTCAAGTGGTATATCCTTTGTTAACCGACATGTGAGATTGTATTTTAGATATTGTCTCGCGGAAGAAATGAGAGCATTGACATTCAATCTGGCATATTCTCTTACGAAATTGAGTTCTTAGGTCTCAAAGCCTGATTGATGCGTTGTACCATCCACTGCCTAAAAGAACTACCTTTTGGTAAAGGTAAAGAAATCCTAAATAAATTCCAGGTAAATTTATGTTCAAATCTCTAGTGTAGTGGCTGCTTCCTCTACAACTACATCATAAGAAGAAGGCAAAAGGGGAAGGCGAACCCCGACTTGATTGTTTGTTGAGCTTGCCTATTTCCTTGTGTTCTACGCGAACCAGTGCTTTTAGAGTGACCCTAGGATAAGGCAGGAGGAAATGCTTTCTGGCTAAGACATCCGATCGATCAGGTGAAAACTACTTCTAAGAACGTTCCCGAAAATTGCATAAGATAAGCATTCAGCATCTTGTCTTTGTCTCTTCTTTCTCTCACTGGATTATGAAGGAATTGGATTGATAAGCTCCGCCCAGTAGAGAACGAAATCATTCTAACAACCCTCTCCCTTTATTAAGTAATGCCAGAAAACCAGAAACCAAAGCAGGGCTCGACAAAAGATCAGGACCCACTGAAGCGATTCCTGTTTTAGAGCCGAGTCGCGAAGCAAGAACGAAGGGATAAGCTTATGGTATAGGCAGAAGCCTAAGAGAATGTTAGAGGCGAGGTCAGAATGTTTTGACCACGTTTTTATTGTTAGCGAACGTTTTATTCTATTTCATTTCTATTCGGAAGGACTTAGGTGAGTGAGGAATACGTGGTTTATGGGGGCGGCTCCCCCTCTTCGATTAGTTTAAAAAGGCTTAGGCACCGTCCTACCCTGTTCGAGAAGACCGTATGCCCTAGACAACTTTTGAACGAAATTAAATCAATCAGATCAAATATCCACAGCTTGACGTCTGAGTCCATCAACCAAAGAAGAAGAAGAAGCTTGATCGTTCTTGTCCCAGGGTTTCTGGAATCAATATTTCTTCTAAGAAGGGATCGTAGTTAAAAACAAAAACTTTCAATTGATCTTAGGCTGTTGAAGAAAATTTTGATTAGGTGAAGATTCTGGGATGGAGGAAAAAGTCTTAGCTTAAGAAGCTAGAATAGAAGAAGAGCTCGTGCAGGTTTCCTCTTTTGCTAATAAGATATGGGAGTTGGTCCAACCCAGGATACAATATATTATTTGAGTTAAGGCCTTAGGTGCGATCACCTATTCCCCTGCTTATGCTTTGAATGGATATCGCTCTGGCGTGATAGATAGAGGAGGGAAAGGGTTTAAATCACCCACCAATGAAGAGCCCAAATCGACTTAAAAGTGTTCGTGACACAGAGGCCGGGAAAGAAGCAACAGAAAGGAATTTGTTTTCCAACCTCAAGCTTCTATATTCTCATTTAAGCATCCCCTTTTTTCATGATAAGTATGGGTGTCTTTGTTGGTTTTACCTCAAGGTTCGTTCCTCAAGCTGAACACCTCTTTCATCGTTCCTCAAGCATACCCCCTCTTTCTTCGTTCTTCAAGGCCTCTATATTATTAGTTCCTCAAGCTGAACACGTCTTTCATCGTTCCTCAAGCATACCCCCTCTTTCTTCGTTCCTCAAGCTTCTTTCTGCGTTCTTCAAGCATCTCTATTATCATTAATATGCGTTCCTCAAGTTCCATATCTGCGTTCTTCAAGGCTTTCCTCAAGCATAACACCTATATCTGCGTTCTTCAAGGCCTCTATATTCTCTTCTGCATTATCTTCTGCGTTCTTCAAGGCATCTATATTATCATTAATATGCGTTCCTCAAGCATACCCCTATTTCAGCGTTCTTCAAGGCATCTATATTCTTCGTTCTTCAAGCAGAAGGCTGGACTCGTTCTAGCAGATATGTCTTTGTCACAGCCAGTATCAGATAGATTCCTTTTATTTGACTATCGGGATTGTGACTATCCTATGAGATTGGACGATAGGGATCAAAACCAGCACTCTCAGGCCACTTTCCCAAGACAATAGGCTACGGAGCGGGCAGCCTCAAACGAGAAAGCAGCCCTACATACTCTCGCTTGATCGAATCGGGGCTTTCTCATACTCCTCCAAGTCAGCAACGGGCACTACGGGTGGTACACTAGTTTCATGGTGATGAGTTTGAACCTCCTTCCCCGTATACCTCTATGGCAGACTGCAAGCACATAAGCTAAGGGAACGATTGCTCTACTCCGCCCTAGTTTCAGAGGTTCTTCATTCTTTCTTTTTCTTGCTTTATTGCTGGTATGGTAGTGGTCGGATTCTTGTCCTCTACGGAGCAACTGAATCTCATTATCTGTCTTGCTGGAGCCACCTCGCTTCCCTCTGCTCTCGGCTTCCCAGATTGCTTCGGAGCCTCGGACGGAGCCTTGGACTCGTCTGCCCTATGCTCGTCCGCCGCTTGACTCTGCCGCTACCCGAACGAATCTCTTATAAGATAATTGGCACTCCCGAGCCAGACTATGATGAGGAACCCAACCTGACTTAAATTGGTTGACAAAGGGTCCCTCTACCTACCTTACTTAACTTAACTGAATTGGGAAATAGAAAGTAGTCCGCCGCGAGCGCATGCTAGCAACTATAATTAGATTATTATTATTCAGTCTTGCGAATCAAGGAACCGGAGGGGCAGAGCTAAGAAAATAGAAATTACGCGGTACGGAGAGGAAGGCTGGCTGCTACTGGACTGAGGACGAGAACGGATGATAGGGCTTCTGGTCTTGTAAAATAAAAGGCGGCTGGTCTTCCTTTGTTCATAGTCGTAGCTCTCAACTGGGAGCCTTCGCATCACTGATTCTGCGCTTCGCTTTTCTTTCTCTGCTACCTATGGTACTTCTCAAGTCTTCATGCCATGGGGTAGCCTACTGAGCTTAGCCGGAGCTAGTGCCTATCGGAGAGCATGGAACTCTCGACTGAATCGCACGTCACGGAGCCTCCCCTCTTCACTGCACCCATCCATCTCTTTTTCTTTACCTCTCTCTCTCTCTCACTGTCTTATATCTTCTATCTTTCTTTAGCCAGCCTATCTCTCACTGATCTCTTTTATGTAGAATGGCTTCCTTTCCTTATAGCTAGCCTCCTTCCCCCATCTCCCCTATCCCGAGGGAATAGACGATTAGATGAGAGATAAAAAGGAACTCCAAAGGCAAGGGTCCCCACTTAATTTAATTGCCCGCCGCTCCTCAATTTAAATGGCTCCTTTCACGCGTCCTTTCACTCGCTCGTCACTGATCGGCCGCCACGTCACGGGAAAGAAGTAGCTCCCGGGGGCAGTTGTCGCTCCTTTACTTAAAATAAAAAGGAAGAGGGATCGCCGCTCTCTAACTTCTCTGAACACTTTCTGATGTCGCTCCTCTCTTCTGCGCTCTGCTTCCGCTCCTCGACTCCAGAGGAAGAGGTAGACTTCTCTTCTATATTAGACATTCCATTGTCCAAGAGTAGTGCTACTTTCAATTCCGGTTTCGAATGATCACCATTGCTTTCTCTATTATTCTACTCGCAAAAATAGCAGATTTGGACGGATCGACTCTGGGCTTCCCCGCTGAATGAGGAGCCTGCGCGGACATGCGCCGTCAGTCAAGTCTGTTCGTGGGCTTTCCTCGCTATCTTATGTCAAGGGATAGGACTCTGTAGGC
>JBAMIE010000069.1:370338-389776 GCA_037177295.1 Kaempferia parviflora
GAGTTCAAAGGTCCCACTTTATTGTGAATGAAGTCGTAAGCCTCCTGGCGCACATTTCGGTATGGGGAAAGCTCCATGATACGGTCAATATTCTGCTCACTAATCATAAGACTGTCGGAAGTGACAGGAAGAACTATATCGGTTTGACCTCACGTGCATTCCTAACGATAGGCAGAGCGAGGGAATCTTGAAGCACATCCACTCTTCGGCTCTATAGGCAACTGAATAGCAGGGAGGCCTGGTGCTCCGTATAGCTAGGCGATAAGCTACGCTATGGTGGGCCCACTCTGTGCATCGGAACGGAATCCTGAGAGGCATTTTATTGAAGCTAAGCTTTCTCAGCAGTCTTGTCTTTGTGGACTGTGCTCTTAGCCTTACATGATGTACGAGCTAGGTGGGCGCTGCCCTCATAGAAGGACTGAACACTTAGGAGCGACCCCTCACCATAAACCCAGCTTAGGAGCTACTAAGAAGGAAGGACCGAGACTCCATAAAGATTGGCAATTACTCAATCCGTACTTGAATCTCGCAAAAGGCGAGAACCATCTCTCTTATTAATGGTGGGCGTCATTAAGCTCGCTCGATCAGATCAGGTTCAAAGCTATCATAGCGGCTCAGGCAAGGGCGTCCACCTTCAATCATAACTCTTCTCTTCGTCCGAGTCTGCTGGCCTCACTAGTGCGCTCCGCTCCTTTTTTAATTAGAATGAAATGCCTTAGAACCAAGATTCCCTTGCTCCAAAAGAAAGAAAGCACTACTTGTAAGCGACTGAAAGAAGACGCTCCCCATAGAGGAGAGGACAGCCTCTTGTTTGTTGAAGGCTCCCTACGTCTTGAGTGCTGGACCAGCTATCTTGTCTTGTCCCGGCGAACAGATCTAAAGATTGCCTCACCCCAACAGTGAGCTCTCAAGCAAGAGATAGGGAATACTAGGATAGCATAACTCCCACCAAGACGGAGCAACAAGTGAACCCGACCTTGGGAGTGAATTAATCCCTCGAGTCTGAATCGGCGGCCTCTTCCACCACCCTCTAGTTGGACTCTTGAATGTGAGGGGATGCTATGCTAGACTGAAGGGCTCCGGTCGGTTTCAATAATTCTTGAGGGCCTCTAATCACAATAAGGAGCGCGGCCTGCCCCAGTGGACTCTTTTCAATGCCTCCGCGTCTGATGCTCTGCAGCCTGCCTGCACGAACTCCAAGCCCGCACTAATGCCCGCACAATAATCAAAAGGTTTTTGCTGCGATCAAGAAGAAGGTCTTCTATATGATGTAATTGCTTCATCAAGGTGGCTACTGAAAGAAAGAGCTCTATGGCACTATGCTTTGTTCCTTCCACTCCTTGGATCGTATCGCTCAAGAGTCTGTTCAGAGAGGCCCCCACTATAGCTTAGTAGGTAATCCACTTTCGGCGGTAGAATGAGCAGTCTCCTTTTCGGATTCATCTTTCGGCTCGGGTTCCTGACCTATCGTAGAGTGGCTCCATGGGTCAGACTGGAATTCACGTAGCTTTCTCTGGAGAGTTCCGACTTCTAGGGAATATATATCATCAGTTGAAGCGTAGGACTCGTATAGGTGATCAAGTACTTCTCTGCCGGGCATTGGTGAGTTCGTGCCTTCGCAGCCTGTACTGCGCTCTGAAGTGGAAGAGGCCTCTCTCTGATCTTTGACACTGAGCGTCGGAGACTGTACTCTTTATCAAACCAATTCAATTGTGTACTCTTTATCAAAAAGGCTTCGGATCCTCATTCTGGTCGAGCTCTCAATGCCACCAGTCCTGATGAGAGAGTGGAGTGCCTATCAAAACAAGGAAAAGCAAGAAGGATCAGGCAGAGAATAGAACTGAGCATAGCATTCCTTAAGAGAGAGGGTTAAGAGAGTTGGCGTAGCATTCTTTACGCGAAGCCCTCCACACGTGCCAAGAAAGACGTTTTAATGAGCATTAAATGAACAGTTTTTCTCAATGGTTATGGATCATGGGCTTGAGTAGGAAAGCTCTTCGCTCAGGCCCCTACATGGAAGGGTTTCAGAATGGGGAGCTGACTCGGCCCGGGCCAGTTTGATCTGCTTAGTTTAAAGTGTCGTAGTGAGTTTCAGCTTTACCTGTATAGGACCGTAGTCGAGGATGTTGCGACCTAAGATAATGACCCGACCCTCCTCCCCACGGAGTCCTCTCCTTGATAGACTGTGAGGCGCTAGAGCTACTGGAAAGAGATCCTTGGAAAATCCTATCCAATTACAGAAAGGACCCGAGAAGCAATGGTCATGTCTCCCACACCGAACGAAGAGTAGTGTTTTTCCACTCTTCCCCATCCAAGGAGTTCGTTGATTCAACTTCTCTGCTTCTGCTCTAATAGAATAGGATAGAAAGGGGGTTGCATGATTGAAGCACCTACCTCGCTCGGCCAGCTAAGGGCAGTGAGGCGAGCTCCTCAAGCGCAGTTGGATAGGTCTGATAGGTCTGCTGGCTATTGATACTTGAAAGATGCTACTATTAAGTTAAGTTCACGGTTAGAGCGACAGCGACGCATGCTAATCCAAAGAGTTCTCCCACTTTCACATCTTCTTAGTTATAAGTAGTCCTCCAGCGGGGGTCTGATGGATAGAATGAAGTGAATGGAGTTATAGGAAGGAAGACAGCGAGAGCACAATCAAGGATAGCTCCTACGAGGCCCATGAGTTTGATTATGCTGGCAGCCCTTATTCATATTCTTGTGCTCATCCCTTGATTCTTTAAGGAAGTCATAGTGCCATAAGACCACTCCGTCAAGTGACTCAGCATGGAGCTACTTCTCCTTCACTCCTCCAGAGCAGAGGAAAGGCACTAAGGAAAGCTCACTCACACGAGCCTCACATTGCATAAAGAGAGAGGACCTCGACTCCTTCCTTTGTCTCTTTCCCGTCCGTGGCGCAAGGCCTTTAGGGATGCTACACTTCGGTTCTTTGTGTGGTTCCGCCCTCAAGAGAGGTCGAGATAAGTCGCATACTTATAGTGAGAGGTTTCCTTTTCCTGCTATGAGTTAAACAACCTTTCCCTCTTCAACATATCGTCAATTAAAGGCGTTTCAGTTCTTGAATCAAGGTCACAGCCTTGCGATGGCAGATCACTTATATGTGAGGTAATTGGTATGAAAGGTCACGTGTTGTAGCAAGGAAAGGAGCACCCGACACTGAGGCCGAGCTCCTATAGCGGCGCATTTAGCCTTTCCTGCCCTCAGTCGGATAGGACATCTTATCCTTAAGTCGAACTCTGGATAAGTACTTTATGAAGCTGGTAATCCACTTGGGCTAGGCCAGGGTCTTGGAAGAAACTTCCTCAGGTCCCACCTACTCGTCATACATTAATCACATCTTTCCCTCCTTCTCCTCGTGTCCGACCCTCCTCTCTTTCGCCTTCTTGATGGAGGGGGTCCCTCTGGAATTGAATTTCAGCATTAGCTCGAGGAGCGAAGCGAAGCGCTCGACCGCAATCATAGTAGTGTAGTGCTAGAGCTCATGCGATAGGGGCAAGCGACAAGACTGCTAAGCCAAGATCAGATCTCTTACGAGACTTCCAGTCGGATAAAGGTGACAGAAATGGCTCAAGAGAACTATAAGCTCTCACTTCAATCTCTTAACTCTTCCTCGCATAAACCAATCGGTCGTTATAGGCGCCCGGCACCCGGATCGGACCTCCTTTCACCCGGCATATGGAGATAATTAACCTCTAACTCTGTCAAAGAAAGAGCACTCTTTGCCCGGGAAGGAATCAGACTTGAATGCCTGAGTCCCAGTCCCACTCCTTTATTGGGGTGGACAAAGCTGTATACTCACATCAGCTACGTGCAGATCAGATACTTCTATGCGTACGTGAGAACTAACTGTCAGTAATAGGCAAAAGCCCTGTGTGAAATAAATGAGTATGGTGGTCTCGCATAAACCAATATGCGTGAGAGCGGTTCGATTGATTAAATTGACAGAGAAGAACTCTTCTCGGAAGAGAAGATGGATGGCTAAAGACTCCCGAACTTCTCAAGTGTTTCAAGTCCATGGAACAAAGCTTGGCACGAGTCACCCTGCGCTCTAAGGCGGCCTCCTCTGATTAAATTGATGAAAGAAGCCGTAGCCTTCAGCGGAGTTAGTGGAAGAAGAGTAGCTCCGCGGGCAAGAGAGAGTTTAGCGTTCTTCGATGGAGCTCATGCGGTCAGGGATCAAATCGCGTGCGAGCCATGTAAAAAGATCGATGAGGAGGAGAGCAGGAAGCAAGTAGGGCTGGTGGGGCAATCCGAGTAAGTCTTTATTGATCCGATCCGGTCTTTGAACCTCTTCCTCTTTGCATGAAACATCAAAGCAGTTGTCTTGTGCCTTACGGCCGCCTATAGTACCGAAGAGTTATTCAGTCGACCCAAATTCCTTAGTGCTGACCCTCTATCTTCCAGCCCTTCTAGAGCCCTCCTTCTCTTTCAGACCAGGAGAAAGAACAGAGGCACATAGGTGGACAGAAAAGTGGAGTCTGAGGCCAATGTGGATCACCGCGGGACCCAATGTGCAGGAGCGAAGGCAGTGACAACGAAGCAAAGGCCACGTAGTGCTAGGTCCGCCCAAGGCCGGAAAAAATAGGCTGCGGTGAAACGATCTCTTATTGAATTCAAAGCACTCTTGCTAAAAGATCTCGAGATGGTCATATGGTCATAAACTATAAGCTCATGCTTGTCGAACTGAGAAGATAACATGAAACTATAAAAGCTTAACCAAAAATTAATCGTAGTAGAGGCGCGAAAGGATTGCTCAAGGATTGCATGAGGGTTGCATGAGAGATGCTCTAGAGGTAGCATTCAATTCAGCTAGTGTGGCTTCTAACTAAGGCAGACTCGAGGAGTCTCCGATTGCATGAGAGATCCTAGCCTAGCAGCAACATTAGAGATCCTAGCCTAGCTCACTAGTTCGATAGCAAATCCGAGTCTCAAGTCTAGTGGGAGGGGGTCCTCTTGCATGAAAGAAGAATAGAGAGAGCATTCAACTCAGTCAGCTAGTTTCGCCTCTGCGCCCATTCCAACAACTCAACTCAGCTAACGAATGTGGGTCTTTCTAGCTTGATCCAATGGGGGGCGGTCTTCTTGCATGATCCAATCAATCCAATAGTGGTGGTCGAGATAGCGAACGAAGTTTGATTTTGCATGCTTCTATTCTAGTAGTAGCTTGATCCAACTATAGTGATCATCGATCGAGTGAAACGCAGCTCATTCAAATCACAGCACAGCAGCTCATTCAATTCACATTAGTCTTAGTTAGAGCCGACTCATTATAGAGCGGACCACCTTAGGACTGAAGCTGAATCACGCGCGGCAGAAGGTGTTATAACTACTTGGCTATTTCAGACACACCTTTGATTGGCCCATGTGCGAGCCTTCCTTTTTTGGCAATTTCTGACACTTTACTATCTCCTGTCATTATTTGCCAAGTTCTGACGGGAGACCTTGATTGTGGTCTTTCTTCTCTACGGAAGTGGCTCGCTCCTTCTCTATCCTTATAGAAGCACTTCGTTCCATGGAAGTGATTGGTCGATCTAGTAGCCCTTCCCAGGTCCTTAGTTAGCATGCTGCCCAGCAGCTCTTTAGTACTTTGCCAGTGTGATAGGGACTCGTAATCGCGGTTAAATAAGGAAGCACGGGTAAGCTTTCTCAAGATCAGCCTTAGACTGGCCTTTCTTATCCTCCCTCTAGCTTTGACTAGACTACTTTCTTATCCTACCTCGCACACCTCCTTAAATCGCTTATAGGTGCCCATCTTACTCAGCTCTCTCTTTACTTGCTACAACAATCGTGGTTTCCGGTTCTCCTTGCTTAACGGGATCGGACTGGCTACTATTCTGTAGCTCCTCTGTTTCTTTCTCCTCTCCTCCTAAAGAGATTGGTAGGTTTGTCCGGCCTCAACTCGATTCCCAGCTCTTTCTTCATTAGACAAGAAAGCCACACTGCTACGCACTCATTATCAAAGCGGCTATCCGAGACGGTAGTCTGATTCTATTCATATCTTCCTGCCTGCCCTTTCTCTTCGGCGGAGACAGTCCCCCTTCGTAGGTAGAGGTCTCGTACGCTGGGTGGCGGAGGTTGGTCAACTAACTTCTATCTGAGAGGCGAGAACTAACTTCTATCTGACTGAGAGGCGAGAATGAATAGAAAGAAGATAGGCGAGAGAAAGAGTCAAAAGAGATAGGTGATACGATGAGGATAGGATCCCAGGACGCGTAGCACTACCTACCGTTAGGTGTCTTTTCCCTCTGATAGGGGGTGCGAGCGATTGATAAAATGGGGAAGGAGTTCGGTCCTTTGCTTGGTGAGTTCGACCGTACGATCATTGACTTCGCCGGCCCATCAGGTGCTGTGTAACGGATTTTATCTAACGCGCTCCCTTCGCAGCCTCGCTGAGCCTAGCCTTGACTTGACTTGCCAATGGGCTAACTCGAAGAAGCATCTCTCTCCGCCCGGTCTTTCAGTCTTTATCCATAGTCCTTTTCTGAGCCTCAGCCATTCATTACACTCATTCATCATCTACTTGATTAGTTTATACTCTCTATCTCTAAGATTAGTTGGTACTCTATTTCTCATTTAATTAGCCAAGAGCCCGCCTCTACTTCTCTTTCGCTACGCTCCTCGCTTCGAGCCTGTCCCCGCCTCTTTAGCTCTTCTGTCTCTTTATCGTCTTGCGCTTCGAGCCTTTCTTTATAAGATGGCCCGAGGGAAGATCAATTATTGGAACGAGGGGTCCGTAGCCATGACACGCAGGCAACACACATTGCAGCATATCTTTGAAGCTCTCCTTATCCCACCTATCCTCTCTGAGTTCAGCAGTGGGCTCGTGAATAGTGTGAATAAAGGAAAAGTCTTGTAACGTAGGACCATTATATACTGCTATTTCCATTCCAGGTCTCCGGGGAGAGAGAGAATAAAGTAATCCTATCCTGTCCCCGCCTGACCATTGCATTGACCGCGTCGGCTGATAGACCAGATTCCGGGTCAAGTTATGTAGAAGGGGTTATCCTATGTGGATGCCCAGCTTTTGCGTGCAAAGGGAGGTCGTCAGCTCACTCAGGATATAAGTAAGCCGAATCTGGAGTTGGCAAAGAAGGAGAGACCTAAGAAGTGAGTGGACGTCTAACACGTATGGGGCGCACGCCAATCTTCTATCTGATCCAGACCAGACATTTTCTCTTTCATCGGCTCATCTTCTCAGTAGAACTTACTATCTGACTCGTGGAACTGCCTCTTATTGAATAGGTAGGAATTAGGATTTCTTCATTTGACTAAGCACAGCCCATTGGGGAGTCTACTCTATTGCTCCCTACTAAGCGCGTAGCATCTTTGCTTCTCCTCACCGAGCCTATCCTCGAGTCTTAGACACTGACTTAAGAGAGAACTGAGGAGGGCCCACTAGTCTTGAGCTTGGATTCCTAAGATCTGGGCAGTGCCGGATCGGAATTATCTTCTCTGCCCCCGAGATCCCTATTCCTCTCCCCAAGTCTTGAATACTCTTTCAGTAGGTAGTGGGTCTAATAGCTATCGAAGGCCTTCCACCATTTAATGTGCATCTCAGTGCTTCTTCCCGCGAAGGATCACACTGAAAAGAAGGATACGCAGCAGTAGCTCGCCCAAGCCAAGGTCATGGGAAAGGGGACGGGACAGAATCTCGTACGGGAAGAGGAATGCTCGACTGAGGTGCTACGTGAGAAAGAAAGAAAAGACAAGAAGAGAATATCTCAGAGAACAAATTGATAGTCAGAAAGGGGAGTTACTGTAAGGCTCGAGCTAAAGCGCGATAAGAAGAACCATAAGAACAGTAAGCTGTGTAGCGGTGCCCTCACCAATGGAAAAGAAAGAAGCATAGGGCGACATGGCATCACATATGATATGGAATCTACCTATTGTAGTGCTTAGCACGAGAGGGCGGGCTCCCACTTCAAGGTAGAGCTGCATCCCATCCATATAGTCTCAATGTGCATACCTTCCTTCGAATGAGGAGAGTAGTGAATCAAAAGAGTGAGTGAATAGAGGGCCAGAGCAATTCAATCAAGTAGTCAGCCTAGTTCATTAAATCTGGAACCAGAAATGAGAGTCGAAGTCCCCTTACGTACGCTGGGCCTAAAGACAGGCAATTTAAGCAATTCTATCCTTCCGTGCGGATGGAGACATTTCTTCCAACCTCTACTATCTGCTCCTTTCAAAGAGTACCACCTGCATCTTCTAATCATTTCCCAACCGTCGCGCAAAGGAGCTAGGCGCACCTCCATCTTCTTTCTTCGTGCGATTCAAAGAGTGCGATCCTTCCCCCATCTCCCACCGGCTAGCTGATTTATGATTGACCTGCTCTGGGCACAGAATATAAGTCTTGTCTGCCTTCCTGCTCCATTTTGAGCCCAGAAGGGTGGCGCGCAAAGGCAAATAAGTAGATATTCAAACTAGATATTAACGAAGCTCCTCGCGTGAATAAGATTTGATCCTCGTTCTCTGCCAAGGGAGAGTTCCCTCTGTCCTACCTATACCCTCCTACTGGATTATTGAAAGGCTTTCTCGGAAGGGAAAGGTGCCTCTTGAGTGCGAATCAGATGCAGTGGCAGCGACTCCGAAGTGCTCTAGGGTCGGCAATAGGCAACTTATATAATGAGAAAAAGCGGACAGAGCCTCATACTCTTTTGTAGGCCGTCGTGCCGTCACACTTTGATAAGCATGCAACACCCTCTCACTTTTCTAGGGATTGGATTTCTCTGGCTTGGTTCTCGGACGGCCCTAGCCTTCAGTCTTCTCAGTCAGTGTTAAGCGCTTTCTCTTCTCCTACTCTTATTTTATTCGCCCTTGACTCCTCTACTCTGAGCTTATTGAAACTCCTCCTCTCTTCTTATCAGTTCGATATGCTATGCTGCGAAAGAGCGCGATGGGATTGATTCTTTCTTTATCTGCGGACGGCAGTGAATGAACTGCCGGGAGCTCCTATGAGAGTAAGCATGGCATGAGGCGTACTTTTTTCGACATCTTCCCGGGATCAGACCGCCCTGGCAACTTCTCCTTAGTATAGAAGTTATTTGCAGAATGAATGAACCAAAAAAAAAGGGGATGTGCATTTTGCTTCGAAGCCACCTTGGACAGCATTAGCAAGGAGAAGTGTGAAGACTGTGCGTCCATCCCCTTTCATATCGAGAAGGCAATTGCGCTTGAGGATGGAATGCGCATGATTCTCTCGGAAGGGAACAAGCCATCAGGAATCTTTCTTATGAGCTTTCTCACTGACTAGGGCAGCTCTTTAGGCCTCTTTATTTGCATGAATCAGTTGCCTACTATTCTCTGATCGAGAGAGGTCTGGGCTCTGCCTTGAGCCGTGCTTAGCATGACGATCGCTTTCGTTCATCAGAGGTAGTGGACAAGGAGAGAACTCTGAATCGTTCAATTGGTCAATTCATTTCTGCGAGACGGAGCGGCATTGCCATACGAGGGAGATCGCTCAGTGACATCTTGACCAGACGAGACCGAAAGGAGTGAAAGATGTCTCTTTCTTGCGTGATAGGAAGAGAGGGCAAGCGCGAAGGCATCAGCGTTGTACTTCTTCCACGGCATGAGACTTCCTCCATGGAATAGCTCAGTCATTCGGGTCAGTCAGACAGAATGATTCTCCTAAGCGCTGCTCCCCATGGTGCTCATTCGTGTTCTCATCCATCCCGGTACGCTTTGGCTTGGTAAAGAACTCTCGCGTACGTGTCCATCTTAATAGGAGATGTGGCATAAGGCCTTACATATAGATCATGCATCGAAGTGGAATGTGAGGTACGAGCGGCAGCGACGTGGAGACGGGATTGCATATCCAGTCAACCGGGCCAAGTCCTCTCACCGGGCCAGATAGAAAGAACCCGCTACTCTCCCTGGTCTATGCAGCAACCAGGACGGATCCCCTCAGGCGCCGGTGCGGCTAGATCGACTGCTTACGGTGGCCTAAGTTAAGTCAGCCCTTGCGACCGAAGCGGCAAGAAAGATTCCGTTCCTCCGATGGTCGAGATCACTGTCAGTTTTCTAAGGTCAGTCCTTCCTTTCCTGAACCCGTGAGAGCACTAACGAAAGATGTCAGCGAACATGGGCATCGATAACCTGGCAGGCATTTGAGCTTACTGTTCGGCTTAGGGATGAAGAATTCGCGAAAGGAAAGTGACAGCGGTCTCAGATTCAGCGAAAGACTCGTCATGGACCTTGCTCTTGAATAGTGATCAAATGAGACGAGGCGCACATTCCGTGCTTTTTTGAAGTGCTAAAAGGCTTCGTCGTCTTGTCGAAAAGATAAGATGAACAGTGCGGTAAAGCACATCATTTGCGATAATTGTGTGCCTTTTACTGTGAGTATTTTTTCAGTTTTCTTTCCTCACGAGAAAGTTGCTGCTGTTGTTGAATCAAGGTCCGAGTGAGAACGACGGGAAGACGTGGACATACTTCTTATCTTAATTAGCTGGTGCTTACCCAGGTTCATCATCCTCGGGAAGAAACTAACAGACGTACGCGGAAGCTGCTGCTCCAGTTCTTGCTTCTGCTGTCGTTTAGTAGTCAGTATCCGTCGCTCCTGTTCTTGGGACTCAGACTGATTATAGTAGCTCCACCATAGTACGAGGAAGGAAGGGAATATATGTGTTCGAGACTCATGTATAGAAGTTGCTGGTACCCACCCATACGAGTTCTGGATAGTTTTTGGTTTAAACTCAAAGAAGGGAGCTTGATCGGGACTTATCACTTTCGGGAGAGGGTATGTAATAGCTCGCAATACCGTAATTTAGGGAGAGGAAGCGAGATATGAAGCTTCTGCGGATGTTCTTGTTCAAACTAATATGATAGATTGGGTTAGTTATAAGTCGAGTGACTCCGTTCCTTATTATACGTACTTCTTTTCATGGACGGCTGCAGCTGCTGTTCGGAAAGGGGCATATTATTATTATATCTCAGCCGGTTCGGGGTGCCTGCTTAAGTTTGGTCTTTGCCCGTCTCGAGCGTCCCTGAACTTGAACTGTAGAGTGAAAATAGGAATGAACCATTGAAAAGAGGGGCGAGTGATAACGACGCGGTTAAGTGATCAGCGCCAGAAAAGTGTCAATAGAGCTCAGTCGCATCCCTGATGAAATCACAAACCAAGAAAACAAATTGTCTTAACCGGACCGACCTGTTAAGTATCTTCAAGTGAAAGTGAAGGCATGGTTCAATGCAAGAAAGAAAGCAAGGCAAACTTACTAAATAAGGGCGCCCTTAATTTAAAACGAGCCATCCTTGCGTCTGCAATCTCCCTTATGCAAATTAGATTAATGGCCCAGCAGCAGTCGTGAATGGCCCCAAAGCCATTCACGAAACTGACTTATATTTTAGGGGGCCTCGGCCCAAAGCAACAGTCGTAAATGGCTTTGAGGCCATTTACTCTTCGGTCGAGCCCTACGGCCCTAAGGTCGAGTATGTCGCTTCGCTCGTTCCTTCCTCTTATTCACACGTCGCTTCTTCCCGTCACTTTGTTCGGGCCTTCCTCTTATTCACACGTCGCTTCGCTCGTTCCTGTTGCTAGCATAGCTTAGTGAACTATTAAAAACTACCGCGTCGTTCCTCGCCCCTTCCATTCACGACTCTTGCCAAGGATTGCTTCCTGAAAGGCCGATAGCCTGAGCCCTACGGCCCTTTATTCTTCCTCGTCCTCTTATAAGCTCTCTTATCCGCTTGCCTCGTAAGACAGGTTCTTTTTGATTTAGGCTCTTCTTACTTAGCACTGTCAGATCAAGGGAAGGAATGATAAGAATAGCCTTTGCCAACTCACCCTTCATTAGTAGAACAGCCACCCTTATCCTATTAGTAGAACAGCAGCTAGTATGAATAGCCTATGGTCGGGGGTTCAAGGGGAGCCAATCCGGTTCAGAAAGAGGAGAAGCTCGACCTTCAAAGAAAAGAAAACCTACTGACTTCTCCGATAAATTAACTGAAACAGCAGCAACTTATACGGACTCTCCTTCGGCAGCTATTACTTATACGGACTCTCCTTCGGCAGCTATTTATTATAAGCTATAAGCCGGCAGCAGCTGCTTCATAATAGTTCCAAGAGGGTCTTTAATATTCCGATCCTATTTCCAGTGCTTCCCGATGCCAGCTACCCCTGCTACTAAATGTTTGACGTAAGATAAGAGTCCGGTTTAAGCAAATCCAGTCCGGGAGCTACGCCTTCAACCATTCGAAATAGTGGTGCCGAGAAAGTGACACCTAGAACAGGAAGAGCAGCAGCTGCTTCTTCACCTTTTAATGAGTTTATTGTGCCTCTTACTTGAAACTCTATCTCTTTCCTCCATAGAGTCAAAGATAGACTTTCTCTTGCGCTAAGGTCTTTCGTAGTGTTTTTTTGAATTTAGGAAGTCTGGTTTGTTATTGACTTCCTTATATTTGAAACAGTGTGCTGTGCATTTGCAACTATGCTGGATCACCTATTATAATAGTTGACGAATCAGCAGTCAAAGTGTGTCTTAGTCGAGCAGGGATACCAGTAATCATTCCAAAACATCATCGTTTTCTTATTATGAAGCGAGATGATAGAGGAGACTATTTGGTAAAGTTGTATCTGTCATGGTTTAGTGTGTGTAGAATCATTCCTCTCGCTAAGCGTGTTAGCAAGGCGACGTTTGAGACTATAACACGGCCGCAGCAGAATATGCCTCGTATAAAATATCTGTTGGTAATTATAAAAACTAAATTAAAACCCCTTCAAGAGAAATATATGCCCTGGCGAGATACCTCTTCACAACTGGCTTTCTTAGATACCTCTTCACAAAGGTATATCTTGTCTTGGAAGCCGACTTGGAAGTCACTTCTTCACAAAGGTATATCTTGGAAGCGCCGACTTGGAAGTCACTTCCCAATGATGACCGTAGGTACGTGCCGAAACCCGAGCCCAACGTATTTTCATCTTTAAAATACGAGCTCGCGGCTTTTGCCATGACGGCTAGGTTATTTAATCAGAAGGCAGTTGACTGGCACCCTGGGATGTTGTGGTCAAAGCGGACTTTATATATATCTGCTAGATTATAATTAGAGTTATAATACAATACAATACTAGGGCTGTTTGGGAGGACCTAAGCTTCTACCATGAAAAGGTGGAGCCCATTCTGATGGGGATCTTTAGTCATATTGGTCTCCTAGGACCTCTTCCAGGTCGATTGACATGTACCCTTACGGGAGCTGGTAAAAGAG
This sequence comes from Kaempferia parviflora, assembly GCA_037177295.1. NCBI lineage: Eukaryota > Viridiplantae > Streptophyta > Magnoliopsida > Zingiberales > Zingiberaceae > Kaempferia > Kaempferia parviflora. The sequence continues at coordinate 383,554 of JBAMIE010000069.1, forward strand.
GGTTCTTTGCTATAGGTAACTATGTGCGGCAGCGCCTTTTACATCCTGTGCATGATTGGGCTATGCGGGTCTTATCTCGTATACCCGGTCAGACAAGAAGGTCCCATCCACCGTCTTAGCGGATTTAACCCTACAGATGTTTTCTCTTTCGATTTAGCATCCGCAACAGATAGGTGGCCGGTGGTAGTTATTAATGCGATATTGACTCTTTTGGACGAGCCACGTCATTATGCGTTGTCTACGGAAGTCTCTGGTGGAACGTGTTCCTTACTCATCGCCCTCTATTAATATTAATAAAAGCGAGGTATTTTAATTTCGCTACTGGTCAACCCTTAGGATATTACGGCTCTTGGGCCCTCTTCAGTCTCTCACATCATTTTCTTTTATGGTGTGGTTGGCTGCGTGGTTTCTTTACCCAAGGAGAAAGGCGCCTTTTAGAGAAAGTATGCCCTTCTCGCGGCGACGACATAGTGATCGCCGACAGGGCTGTGGCTGAAAAATACAAAGCTCTGCTAGATATTCTGATCCATATCTAAATCAAAGTCATTAGATTCTAAGAATGGTTCTCTGGAGTTTGCTAAGCAATTCTGGGTGAAAATGAAAGGGTGGGTTCAAGTTAACCTTTCCCCGGTTTCTGCCAAGGCGGTTTTAGCATCTTCGTCACTTATCGGACTCTGTCAGTTAGCTGAAAAGTACTCAATCAGTAGACGATGTCTTATTAGGTTAGCTGGCGCGGGATTCCGAGTTCGCTCGCGAATGCTCTCCAAGGACGTCTCACGACGCTGGAAGAGATTGCGCATAGTTGCGTCCCTTTCTATGTATCGGTTACCTTACCTTTGGAACCTTTGGAGTTGTGGTTGGGGAGGGGAAAACCTATCAATCCTTATCTGAAGGGAATTATAATTGATAGGGTGAGGTCTGGTTATAAGCCTAAACAATTGGTCTTGATCCCAGATAATCACTTATGGTATGCAGGTGAGAGATACTTACACTTGAGCGCACCCTTCACCGCGAGTGGATGAACGAGTGGTTAAAGTGGCTTAAGTGCGACTGTTTGGTAGCACTTGCGCCTGATCCTCGTCTTGAAGAGCTCTTTGATCCTCCTATGATCTCTCACACATGGAAGAGAAATACAAAAGATCAGAATTAAATAAAGTATGGCTTCTTATGGCGCTGTTGGGATCTAGGGGATGGATGGACTCTTGGGACGGTACCCCCGTCTTTGTCACATGGGAGGAAAGGTGAATCGGGAGAAAGATTCTCCGACTCTTGTGGTGATAGTGGTCTTTCTAACCCTATTGCTTAAGAGCATTATCAAAAGATAGACTTTCCTCTACTTATACTTATAAGTCGAGTACTCCATTCCAGTTCTGTTTATCCTTTAGTACGCATTCGGGACGTATAAGTATAAACAAATAGTGGAGCAGGTGCGTGCCCTCTTGAACCGGAGAAAGGGTTTGGTTTGGGGGCCCGCTTCTAAATGATCTTCTATTACCGCAGCAAGAGTCAGAGTCGTGAATGGAAGGAGTATAAATTGCGATTGCGGAGCAATGTTAGACTATCCACCGGCCATGAACTCGGACCGTGGGGGATATGAAACACTTATAACTCACCCAACCAACGGGAGCGGGAGAGGGACGTAGGGCTCGCAATACCGTAATTTAGGGACGTAGGGCTCGACCTTAAGGAACGAGCGAAGCGACATACTCGAGCGATAGCGAGAGGGACGAGGAACGACGGGAGATCGACCGATAGGGAGAGAGAGAGGGCATTTGAATAAGTACGTCATACCGGGCACCCCCTTGTAGGCTTCGCAAGATCTTAATTCCAAGTGGGCGAGTTCATGCTTTCTTATTTGCCCAGAGCAGCCAAGGATCAAAGCTACTCCAATTCAAGCAAAGGAATCAGACTCACAGAAAAGGTTCGGATTTGCAGCTACTGATTCGGGATATGAACTTTATAGTAGCGGGTCCCCAGTAGAGGTTCGCCATTTATAGATGAGGACGCTGACTTACTCAGCCTATCAAAGTGAAACTCTTCCTCTTCCGACCGTCATGCATCCTATCCGGGTCAATTCAGTCGGGACTGGGGAGGCATTCACACTACCCCACTAGTGGTCGAGGGCCGACCATAGGGGTAGGGATAGATCTTTCTACGTTTCTTCCTTGAATCACTACGTCCATTCACTACTACTATAAGTTGCTGGGATCGACCTGAAGAGTAAATGGCCTCAAAGCCATTTACGACTGTTGCTAAAGTTAGGGAGATAGTATAAAATAGCTCGAAATTGCCATAAGGGAGAGCGCGTCATTATCATTCGCCCCTTCCGCTCAGGGGGGGCCAGACCTTCCACGGGAAATGAACTCTACCCACGGAAAGAAATTCCCTCTTAAGAAGCAGAACGTTAACGGGGCAGAGGAGCTGGGCTGCTGAAGAACGGGCACTAGCTAGGCCCTCTACGCAGTAGCTCTTCCATCTTAGGACTGTCCTAAAAGATATTCGACTACGGTATTATAGTCCATTCAGGTAAGAGACTCTTGCTGACGGTAGCTATGTGAGTGAAATATGTTCCCGTAGCTGGCTCTGTTGCGGGGAGAGGAAAGAATGAATTGGCAACGGAAACAAAGAGAAAGCTGCTACTACAAGATATGCTACTACAAGAGATGCAACTCCAAGAGCTGCAACGGACTCGGGTTCAGAAAGAGTTCATTATTATACGAATACGCCATTCATCTATTCGGCAGCTTAGGCAGACTATGAAGAGGCTGAAGCTCATAAAGGGAAAGGCACAGAACGTGAATATGATACGTGTTTTTTCGTTGCTGAATCTGTCCTCATAGTCTTATGCTTGTCATCGGGTTAGATGGAATTCCAAGCGAAATGCTGCGGTACGGAGCCTTCAAGAACCTTTCATCCGCATAAGCTTAATATCTGAATGCCTCAGCCCTCTTGTTCCAAAGAGTTTGAACCACTCCTCTTACGGGACGACTAAGAGAAGGTGAACTCTCCTCACTCTAACTCCAAATTCCCTCTCCCTTCTGTTCATTATTACGAGCGCGTCATTATTCATTCGCTCCTCTCCCGTATCCCTACCTTCTGTCCCGGCAGCTGCTGCTTCATATCCGGATGTCAAAGTTCCTGTCCCGCTCCGTTAGTCATATATTAATTGCCCAAGAGTCTAATTAGGCATATGGCCAATAGCTGCCGGCGTCACTTCTTATAATGCCCTTTCATTGGCAGCAGTTGTAGCTTCAATGGTTCTTTATCCGGAGTACGGGAAGGAGATAGAGTACAAATAACTGCGAACTGGCACCAGCAGGTCGAGCGACAGCTACTGGGAAGAATACGGGATGAACAGCAACCTTTCTTAGCTTCAACATCAACAGGTGCGGAGCCGACTAACAATGCTGCTAATCTTCTATCTCAAGCAGATTACAGTATTGCGTGAATGGACTCACATCGGATAGTCGAATATCTGAATGAAGGGCCGAGTGAGAACGATGCGCTTGCTCTCGCGCGTCATCATTGATCAATTGTCATCATCTTGGGTTCGACTCCAAAAGAAAGAGTAAACTATTGTCAGCCCCTCCCTTAATATATCAAACCTTAGAGGGTGGGACCGTTCTCCTCTAAGGTAAGGAAGTGTGTTCAAGGGACGAGCGGCAAAGATCTAGTTCGAACTACTACTTCATTATAATGAGTATGAGTTGCAATGAAGGGAAAGGGGCAGGTGATTCGATATTAGCTGATGCAGATGAACTAGAAGCGCTTACAACCCTCACTGGAAAGATCAAACCAGGAAAGCGAACTCCTCAAATCTCCCTCCCGACCTCAGACAAGAAGGACTGCAATAAAGAGGTGCTACGCCTGCCTAAGCAGCGGATGACCGCTCCCGTCTTTGGCTGCTTTCTTTCCAGTACCCGTTGGTTCCGCTACTCAATATTCCATTCTTCTGGAAGTCGAATCTTTCCCTTCCTGTCCCGGAGTCACTCCTCTCACTCATTTACTCTACGGGTCACCTACAGTAATTCGATCTTTTTCCCGTACTCGCTTCTACTGACTCGGTAAGGACTGGGACAGAATGAAAGCAAACTTCAGCTCTTTCCATGAAGATTCTTTTGACCTCTTTCTGGCACTCTTCTCTTTCCGTTAATTCTGAATCTCTCACTCTTTCTCTCTACTATTTAAATATTCCTGCTTCTAATAATATTAATCTTGTGCCGAACCAAACCATTCACGAGAAGCGAAGAGGGGACCGAAATAAAGAGCACCAACTTATTAATGTTTATGTATGTATTAAGTCCCGTACTCAGACAAGTGGAATGTCAGTAGCTGTTTGATCCAGGAAGCTATCCTTCTTGTCCTCCTCGAGTCTATTTGTCTGCTTATAATTCCCTCCCTAATGCTATTGGCACAATGCCATTCATATCAAACACTATCAGGGGGTTCGGAAAGGGATCCAACCTTTCATAAGCAGTTCATTATTTAAGTGAGCTGTCCTTTGCAGTTAATTCCTGGGCAAGCTCTTTACTCTCCCTTTAGGTCGAGCCCTCCAAGAACTTACTAAATTAAGGGCGGCCCTAGTCTTGCTAGGGCTGCGGCGCGTTTCTTCTGCTCTTTCTCCTATGAGGAGGCACGAACGCGTATATTAGGAGAAAACTTTCACCACTAATAAACACTACTGAGCGTAAGAGGGCTTTCCCGTACTCAGACTATTCCGCTTTTCCCGCTCGCTGTTGCTCCATTGAGTATTCTTCCTCAACTGATCCCGCAGGTAGAGCCAATAAGTCAAATACCCGTACCTTTCCTGTATATATGTAAATATAGTGCCCCGTAGAGTATAAGGAAAAAGGAGAACTGAAACTAGAGCTTCTTTCTATTACTTTTTATATTAAACTCAGACCAGGAGATTCAAGCCAAGGACTCGGTCTCCTTAAGCAAGAGTTATATGTGGTATTGCACCTACAACTCAACATCAACTGGATTCAACTGGTGCTCCGCCTGCAGCTGCATATGTTTGGTCTTTTCCCGTGCCTCCTCTCCAAAGAGTCTTCATCCTATCCCGAGTCCTCCGCTGCTTTCATCTTTCAATCATGGGTAGGAGCTGGGGTAGAAGGTTCAGAAGCGAGAGTGAATTAAGCTAGAGTTCATTCCAAGAGTTCATTCCAAGAGTGAGCAGACGAAAGCTGTCTCCCACCTCAGTCGGGACTTAATATATAAGCAGGTGCCCAAGAGATGTCGTGAATAGTTAAAGTGAGCTTTCCGTTGCTGTTTAAGATGTTTCAGTTGCTTTTAGAGTACGAGCTAGTCGGTTGAAAGAGGTAGGTACAAGAGACTTTCTATTATAAGCTGGTGCCCTCTTACTTACTATAATAATAATTGGTAGATAGTGAAGGAAAGGAATTCATTATCATTATTGCCTACCTCGGGCTCGGGATAATATAGTTTAAGGTGCCATAGTCGCAGGTGACCTATGACTATTTGGTTGAGGCGGCGGCACCCTCTGTTCATTATAATACACCGGCAGCTGTTCTAGGTGATAAGTACTCGGAAGTCCAAGATCAAGAGAAAGAGCCCTCCGCCTTTATGTTAGTTCTTGTCTTCGTCCCATCTTGTCTGAGTACGGGAAAATCAGAGTGAATGTAAAGAGTTCGCTGTCCAGTGAGGGTTGTAAGCTCCCCTGGCACATAAGGCAAGGTACGAGGGCACCGACGTCTCGACCGGGCTGCAGGGACTGGAACTAATACTCTAACAAGACAAGAGGATAAAGAGCTGAGTTGATATAATTATGCCGCCGGAGTGCTATAGTATAAAGCATTGCTTCAATAGTGTTTGAGGGGAATGGCATTACGCCTAGCCAGAGCCGGAAAGCACATATTTAATTGTGTTGCTGGTCCCAGTTCAGGAGATGGAGAGGGGCGACTAAGAGGAGTGGTTCATAACTATCTATCGTTTCTGCTGCCCGGGACCGTTCAAATGCTGCCCTCACCTAACCTTGCTCCGATGCCCGCTCCAGCTACGGGTACGGAACGATTGGAACTCCCATATTTAATTGTAGCTGAGTCTCGTAGTTCGACAAGAAGGACAGATTCCACTATCAAAGCAGCACCGAAAAGCAGCCAATCTTAGAAAGCTACCGGAAAGATTCTACTCTCAAACCTACTCGGACAACTAAGTGACTCTCCTGCGAGCTACAGAACCTCTCCAGAAATAAAGATAGCGT
>JBAMIE010000069.1:389876-405948 GCA_037177295.1 Kaempferia parviflora
CAATGCCTTAGCATTGACGACTGCAGCTGGGAGAGCTGCCTAATAAAAAACATCAGCAATATTGGGAAGGGGCGGAGAGCAACAATAACAAAGAACGAAGGGAAGGGGCAGAGAGCTTGCAAGTTAGAGTAGCGGGTGGGGGTATGTCCTTTCTGGTTGTGAATGACTTGCCGGGCTTGGCTCCTCTGGGTTTGGGGCCTTTCGGGTACAGAATTGATGGCTTGGCATTTCGAGTTGGGGTTGCGGCTTGCCTTGGCTTTTGGGATTCCTGTATTTGGGTATTCCAGTCTGTGGGACACCAGGACGGGTTAGTTTATGATTCAAGGATTGATGCGATTGCGTATTCGACCATTCCAGGGTATGTACTTTAGGGTTGTCCATGACCAGGGGAGAGTTTGATCTCTTTCGACACAGCGCATGCTAAGCACAGGAGAACAGAGCAAATGAGGGCAGCGGGATCAGGTAGAGAGTACAGAAACAACAGAGACAAATCACAGGTAGGGAGTAGCATCATGGGGAAGGGAATGAAAGGGGGTTGCAGAATTGACTTGGAAAGGGAACCAAAGAGGAGGGAATCCAATAGAGAACGAGGGAATGGCTGCAAGGGCTTCAGAAGATCTAGAGTAGTTTAGAAGAAGAGGAGAGCAGATTGATCGTTACAACAGCTAGTGATGTGAAAGGACGTGTTCAATTCAATTTCCGAAGGTTGACGTAAAGTATATGGGATTCCACGATTTGAGTATCGTAAAAGAGTATGTTCCATCCTCGCATCGTGGCTGGCGACTAGCCAACCACTCGCTCAAACAACCCTACTTTATCTACACGACTCACTTCGTGGTTGTCGACTAGACAACCACTCGTTCAAACATTAAGACAGATTTAAATAGACTCTCTAGAGGGCACTAATCCTTACTACGGGGTCTCATGCCTCATGTCTCTCATGCCACCCTGACACTTTGGGGTTCTCGGGTGGCTGGGGACTGGTGCTGGCACCCCTCGTAGTCATGTGCCTCATAAACTATAGTCAAAACTCGCTCAGATACCTTCGCTCAAACATCTTTATAGAATAAAGGAATGAAATGAAATCGAGAGAGGAGTCAATGCTATGGAAAGAGTTTTAGCAGCAGTCGTAAATGGCTATCCGCTGCAGTCTAAAATGGCTTTTTAGCTGCAGTCTAAAATGGAATGGAAGAAAGGGAAGGCAGCAGAGCAACGAAAGGAGTGGGCTCAGGTAGAGATCGAAATGACAGCTGCAAACAACAGGAAAGAATGCAAACAAAAAGCACTTCGAAGGTAGAGATCGAATCGAAGAAAGCACGTACGTAATGGAGGCGGAGTCTCCTTGAAAACTTATCACGAGGAATAGCTCCCCGGGAACTGATGAGGAATGAAGCAAAGGAATGGAAAACAAATTACTAGAAATGCAAGGTTGAGATCGAAAGAAAGGGCACCAGAGGTTGCCAGGAAAGGAGTCAATGGAAGGTAGAGAAAGGGAACCAGAGGAGTCAATAGAAGGTAAAGAGCCAAATGAGAGGTATGGAGTAGCATCATGGCATGGGGCTTGGGGCTTAGACTTGGCTTGGGGATGAAAGCTGTATTAAGAGTCATAGGAGAGTACGAGACCCTTTTGAGCCTTACAGTCGATGACAGTACATGAATTGCATCTAGGTACTTTCTACGCACTATCTAGCTCTGGGAGAGTTTTCAGACTCAAAGGCAACGCGTAAAAGATATATGAGGCTTATGCGTAAGTTAAAGATATATGAGGCTTATGCGTAAGTTTGGTTAAATCAGTCTACTACCTCGGTCGGAACCAGTCTCCTACCTCGGTCGGCACTTAAGACTGATAAGACTGATAACATACCTTTACCGAGCTCTGGTTCAGGTGAAGATTCCGGAGTTAACCTCAGAATTGCCTCTCTCTCCAACTCCTCTTCCCGCTCCAGCAACGGGTACGGGTATAACTTATTTTGAGGGTCCGGGGTACCGCTTTCAGGAGAGGCTCGACACCGCTACGTGTAGCTCACCGGGAAAGGAATGCCCATACAATCCCTGACACCCTTATAGGGATTCCTCTCGTTTGCAAACGAGAGGTTCTTTTGGAAGTATATAGAGTGAATCAAGGGTGAAGACCTCTTATCAGATCCTCAGCACCAACGGAGAGCGGCTGAGGTCATCGAAGCATTTGAGTACGTGGGATGAGAGATAAGATTGAACACCTAACTGTGGTACGCGTCATCACACCCGTTTACGTCTCGATATCTGTTGCAGACTTGAATGTATCCTTAAGGAAGGCAAGACTGCTTTCCCACTGAACTTTCGAAAAGACCCTAGATGTCATAAAGGGTGTCCAGTTCATAAGGTACGAAAGAATGGCAATTGCTCCATTCTTGGCCACTGCTACTGCTCGTACGAAGAGCTCTCATAGGCCCGAATCCACTTTGATCCCACTTTCTTTCTGTGGGACGTTCTAACTCAAGCTTGCCATTCTTAGGAGTTCCCCCTATCCGCCATTCTTAGGAGTATCCCCCATCCTACATCTTTCTCGATCAAGACCTCATTCTGTCCACCGTGAAAGAGAGCCTGACAGTAATCGAACCTGGAAAAGCTCTTTTACATCTTTGATCAAAGCAGTCTTTATACAAATTGATTGGTTTCAGTCTTTCCCTTCCTCTACTCTTTCCCCCACGTAGGGCTGGCAAGCTTATAGCTCTCGATGGCTCCTCGGGATTAACCTAACCTGATTGACCTAATCAACCCAAGATGCGAATTCAAGCCTCAATCTAACTAGTCAATCTTTAACTGAAAGCAGGAGTGGGGATTAATCCATGTCAACAGTCATCACTAGGTAAATGACTTACTTTAAGAGGCGTATTCATATAAACCCGAATGGGATTGATGGATAGAGTCGCTTGGAGCAAAGGAGAGGCTAGCTTACTTAGAAAGAATGGGAAAGGCCAGTCTGAATTCAATTCTTTCACTAGTCTCAGTCCGATAAATTACAGTATCCATTTTGGTGGGCCCTTTTGGTAATGGTCTCAAGTGAGATGATATATGATTTGATTGGATTGATTTTGAGTCAGAGGATCTTTTCCTCGCTTCATGCTTGGTGAGGACCTGACCAGGAATAGCTTATCCGTTCCCGGGCTCGCCTTCGCTTTTTATTATTATGCTACCTCACTATATGCGAGGAGCCAAGACTGGATCCTTTCCATGGTAAGGTCCCCAGTAGCTTTCATTGTTTTTGCCTCTTTTTAGTTGGAGTTGCTTTCAGTGCTTCTCGCCGCAAGTTATGTGACACCCCCTTCTGCTACATCCTATAAACCAGCGGCATCAGTGCCTTTGATAGAGGGGTCCCATAATCTTTTTTATTCCCATGGTTTGGAGTTTACCAGCAAGTTTGAGTTACTCGTCTGAGTCTAGGGTTTGCCCCCTGAGGGCTTGTGATGTGATAAGAGAGACTGTTGGCTTCAAGACTGGCTGGAGGGGAATTGAGACACTCGTCAGTCACTTGATGAAACTATTCACTCCTCAAACAAGGGTACTAAATGATTATAATGAATGCTTTGCCTATCTCACTTCTGGGTGGAGCTCATGGTCTGACCCAATGCAATTAGATGATCGGCCAACTAAAAAGCAAGTGGGGACGTATCCGGGATCCTTTGTTTTTTCGTATTCAAATCAAATTGAATTCAGTATAGAAAGAGAAAGAGGGTGGGGGACTCCCTCAAAATGATCTTCGACCTGAGGTCTCGAGTGAGTAAAGAAGAATTCGCCCTTATGAAAATTGCTCATATAATTAGTCGTATATAAAATAGATTAAAATTAGGAATATATGAATTAAGATCTGAATCTTCAAGGAATTAACTCACTAGGACCTCAGCTCTATACTGACTTATGCAAGAACGAGAGAAGGGGCCCACCCTCTCAGGTATTTGTGTCGCCCGAACCAGATATGATTAGGATAATAGCGCTAGGCCTCCATCACTTTTATTAAAATGGGGGAATGCAAAAGATGGTTGGCACTAATATAATTCTAAATTATCTTACCGGAGTCTAGTTTTTCTTTTTAAAATTATTAAGGGTGAAAACAATTTGAATGAATCAGTTCTCATTTCTATGTCTAATTTTAATTCATAAGTTATAATTAGAATGATCTCAGAAGCAATCAATTAATAATGGGATTCCCCACATTGATCTTCTTCGACATCTTATTAAGTTCAGTTCTTAAAAACAATTTGGCTGTCTCGAAGGACAAATAAGGATAGGAAGGAGCAAAGCCGAAGTGGGATGTGGTTCATTTTCATATTATACTATATTGTAATTATATTAAATAATATGTTAGAGCTCAAAAATATAAAGATTCCGAGGGATAAAAATGCTCGACAGAATAAGAAGGGGAAGAGTTATAACATATGGAACGACGCACTCGAAAGAAAGTAAGGAGACGGATAAAAGGTGCCAGACTGAATAAGGGGATGGACGAGTCAGAACTCAGTGTGAGACCATAAGGGGCGTAGCTAAATAGCTCTAAAGTCAGGGGGAGAAGCGCATTATTATGACGGACGCGCGAGGCAGATCCTTCGTTTCATCTTTGACTAAGAAGGAAGAACGCCATATATTAAGTATATAAGACTCAACCTTTGCCCTCCAATTATAGCACATCAGACTCTGAGGGAGGGTGCGAGTGGTAACGACGGTTTTCTTTTATCTAAGACACTATAACAATTCTTATCTTATTCTATATTCATTGGGTACCCCACTTAAAGCGAAAGAAATTATATGCGAACTCCATATTCATTATCTCATATGGCTCCCGTTAAAGAAAGAGTGCCCCCTCCTTATTATCTTATTAACCCTTCTCCCCCCTGACGGTCTTTCTCACTATTGAGAACTCCCGTCTCCACTTAGCTGTATTCCCACGTTCGTTTTGCTCCTTCCTTCTTTTATTGTTATCTCCCGCATAATCTTAGTTGAGCTCCTTAGCAACTTATAGAGTCTGAGTTGCCCCTCTTAATAAGTAGCTAGATTCTGCTTTGCTCCCACCTTTTTATCTAACCTAGAACTAGAGAGTGGACCCGCCCTCCGTAATTAGCCTCCTCATTGCGTCCCGAACCAGCTAAGTCAATCACCCCAAAGCTTGATAGTGTCTTAGCAGCCTGGCCTGCCCCATTCCAAGGTCTGGTTTAGATAGCGCTCAGTAACCTAGGTTAGATAAAAAGCAAATTCAAAGACTGGAACTCGGTCGGGGAAGCAGTGCATATCGTCTTAAATCATTCCCATCCCCTCTCGTGCCAAAGCTCACTAGTGCTTTGATTCTTCTTATTCAGTAGATTCTCTCCCTCCCCTTAGTAGTCGAGGCGTCCGCTCCTAAACTTTACATATGCTAGAGGTACGAAAAGCGCGAAGAGCAAGATCGAGAAGGACGAGTGAGCACTCTCGGGCATAGAATGCAAGGCCCAATGAAAGCACGGGTGAGACCCGCTGGATCAGTTTATTGCGAGAGCTACGTGGACGGGTGAGAAAGAGCCATAGGTCGAAGTTTGAGAGCGAAAGCTACGGGGGCATGCTCAAAATGTTAGATTCGAATGGGTCTCACACTGATTAAATATAGAAAGACAGTGTAATAAATGTAAATAAGAAAGACAGTGTAATAAATGTAAATAAATTAAATGTAAATATATTTACAGTTCTGAAGTTCATCATAAGACTAGCTCTTTCCTAACATGTGATAGGAAAGAATGAAAGGGCCGACTCTAAGGGGGTAAGACAGCGACGTGACGTCTCTACGACTAGATTGAATTAGATTCTATATTAGAGGAGCGAGTGAGAACTCAGCGTTTTGAAATCTTAGACAAGAGTGAATCAAATGTAATATAACTATTTTGACTCTTCAGTCTTCCAATATGGAAGTGGGGAGTATCTTTATATAAAAAAAAACTTTGATTCGCATTCAGTAATTATATTCATTGACTACCGCTGCCACTCTATAATCTCGTTGAGTCTATGTCGCTCTCGCCCCTCATTATCTTTCTTTGGGAGTCCCCTTAGCAAGAGTAGTGAATTAAGCACTCATTCACTCGGGACAAAACGAGCCTATCCGCATCATTCGTTTGTCAGTCTAGCGCATCTTGAATCATTCGCTATCCCCTCGGCACTTCTAACCCTCTAACTTATCTAATTAGAAATCATGGTGCCCATTCTTATCCCCTTCGGGACCAAAGACCCCATACCCTTTAAGGAAGCGAAAGAATGAGACAGAGAGCAGGGATCCTGCTCCTTTAAGACGCCTCATTATCACCCCTCCTGGAGTGACCTCGCTCAGCAACAAAAAGAATCTATATCCCTGAGAAAGAGTGGGGAATTACATTTCAAACTACTACTGAAACCCCCTCCTACTCTCCCTTATGGCTCTTTCTCACTATTCATGATATTAGCTCCTCAGTCGTGAAATGCTATTCTACGAGGGATCCACCCCGTCGAGCAAGACCCTCATATAAAGTTTTTCATTAAAAAAAACACTACGACAAATCTTTATAGTCGAGCACTTTGATTCCCTCTCAAACGTACCCATTTCATAGCCTGGATTCCCCTTTCTGTGTATGCTGACCTTATCGCAAAAGATAAAGAATCAAAGAGCACTTGCCTAGCAATAGCTTTGTGCGATCCGGGTGGAAAGCACTTCTATCCTATAATAGAATATAAGCGCTCCCCTAGTGACCGAGACCTTCAGAGTTTGATTCATTTCATTCTGAGACTTGACTTTCTAATAAGTCAGAGCCGCGAACAAGATAGAACCCAGCTCCCTTATATATACTTGATTTAATCACATCCCTTTGATTTTAAAATGAGAATCCTCCATTTTTTTTGTGCCCGAGCTCTTTCTTTCATACCCTAGACCGCTCCGTGGGGGTCTCCTTTTGGTCTAATATGGTCGTACATTTCCTCTTTCCGTCGCAAATTCAAACCAATCTCATCTTTTATATGCCAAGCGAGCCTATCGCGTCATTAGATTAGCTCCTCAGCGAATGTCTTTCTCATATCGACATGGAATTCAAAATCTACCACAGCTTATTCTAGTTTGACTCAGATGGCATATAGCCAAAAACCCTACCCCAAAGGAGCTAGACAGTGTTTTTTCCAGTAGTACTCCCTTACTTCTGTGCTCCTCCACCTCACTCTTTGAATAAGGATAAGAAGGAGGGAAAGGAGGGTAGGGTTACCACTTGAGACAAGACATAGATCAAATTATGTCAACGACGGGGCGCTTTCGTACTTCATCTTTCTTATATTCAATATGTGAAAGTGAAAGTTGCATCAAGAAAAAAAGAATTCAATATTTTCTATCTTCAGATATATATAGATGAAGATAGAGTTGGAGAAATGCACTTATTAAGTTTGAAGTTATCCGTGTACCCTCTTATCAGTGAAACCCTTTCGTGGGTTTAATAAGCACATTTCGAGGCACCGCAGGTCAAACAAAAGCAACTAGTTGCCAGTCTACCTCGCGTGAGTTCTTTAGTTTAATCTCTTCCTGGAATTAAGAGCTTCGGATAGCAGATAAGCGGCCCTAACTGATAGTCAATCTTTATCTTTTTTCTTCGTGTTCGTGGTGTATTAAGAGGGGATTCATCTTAATCAGCCTTTTGTCTAATAAATGTAATGAGAGTCTTGAGGGAAGTAGAAAGGGGATGCTTCACACATGCATTAAGTTAATTATTCAAGCGTAACGTATTCGAACGAGAGAAATCGAAGGATATAATGCATTAGCTCACTTTCAGGAGAAGAAAAAAGGGTTCACTCGCTAATAAGTGAGCTCCTTCAGTCAGATAATCTAGTTCATGGCTATTCCACTTTTGATCTTCCCTTTGGAGCGCCTCATTATCTTTGCTCCTATCCGATCTTAGATAACTTCTTAAGTGAACTCTAAAGTGATCCCCAAGGTAGGTGGTGAAAGAGGAAGGGGCGAGAGCTAAGTGGTCTACCAATGACTCTTTCCCTTAGGGAAACCCTTGGCCCTTCTCTTATTGTATTGCTATTCTATACCCTCTCGCTTTCGCTCTCGCACGTCGCTATCGCTCGTCCCTATCGCGTACCCAAGCTATTGAATTCAAACCCCATACTGAGAAGTGCAATGGAGACTCTATCCTTAGAGAGCGGAGCACTTCTACCCGTACGTCATTATCACTCTTCCCGGTGGTAGGAACTGATGACTCATGAGATAAGAAAGATGGTGCCCCCAGTTAGGGACCCAAATGCATTCTCTCCTTCCTTATAATCATTAACAGAATGAATGTCTTAAGCATATCGGAAATGAAATAAGACTGATTTTTTCTCTGAAATAGCACTAGTAAAGTATACTCATGAGCTTGATTGAAAGAATCTTAGGCAGATCATAACTTGAATTAACTTTATTAGACAAAAGTAGGATCTTCGTATTTTAATATTAATCTATTCTTTCTATATAGAGAAATAGAACTCAAGAAATAGAACTAAAAAAAAACATCATTCTTTCCTATCCAAGTGAAAGAAGTACTATAGAAGGATATATGCGCGAGCCCATTGTGAACCTAACCTACGAAAGGCTTTGACAGAGGATAAGTTTTCTTAAGTGCATATAGATTGATCCCAATTGAATTGGATTAGGATTGAATTCTTCAGATTTTTATATGCAACTTCCATTGTCACATAAGGAAGACCAGAGGAGGCTAGAGAGCATACCTCTATGATAATCCTGAAATCAAAGTGTGTCAATCGCATAATGGAGCAATTTGTGCTTTATTTTATAGAGGGGTAGTTGCATTATAAAGTGACCGAAATCCCTGAAATCGCGGACAGCCTTAGATCAAATCACTCCACCATAATAAGTGGATGAAGCAAGCAATCTGAGTGAATTCCCATTTGTAGCCTGTAAAATCTAAGACTAATATTGATAAAGCATCAGGTGTCCTCTTAACATCAATATAAAGAATTGAACAAGATAGAATATAAGTCAAGTCTCAGTCTAATGTAAGAAATGCACGTATATTCCGAACCAAATAAAGGATACTCAAATTCAATCAGACGAGATACTTGTCACTTAGCAATGAAAACAGAGATCAAAGATCTGCTACAAAGAGATCTAAAGAGGGACTAATAAATGTGCTAGAAAGATCACTTTACTTTTTTTTTATAAGGAAATGATAGAAGGATAATAAGATAAGGAAGGAATGCAATTCATATTTCTAGGGAAGCCATTCATGCGTTAGGAACGCTGCTGATGCCTACGAAAGAAAGTACGAAACCCGCCTCAACTATGTTTTCCATGGGGGATCCAGTTTGTGAAGTTAGAAACCCGACCGTCGTTGACACTGGGTCCTCCGTTCCGTGGGATCATCACTATAATATTTTATAAAGCCCGTCTTTTTCGCATGCCTAGGGAGTGAGGTTTTTATCAAGTGGGAAAGCATAGTTTTGAGCACTTTTGATCGAGATCTTGTCAGTACCCGTCGCTCTCACTCGGCCCTCTAGCTCTTTTCATTGCATCGAGGATATGAAATAGCTCGAGCTATTGCGAGAGGAAGACAGAATCTTATAATTGTTTTGAGCCTCCATAGGGGACATCAAGTACTACTGTCCACTCTGGGCCTTGCTCCATTGTGGGGGAGAGATTCAAACTCTCATTCAAATTGTCCGAGTGAGA
This sequence comes from Kaempferia parviflora, assembly GCA_037177295.1. NCBI lineage: Eukaryota > Viridiplantae > Streptophyta > Magnoliopsida > Zingiberales > Zingiberaceae > Kaempferia > Kaempferia parviflora. Next base: position 399,559 of record JBAMIE010000069.1, read on the forward strand.
ACTAGACTCAAAAGTTAGTTTGAGGGAAAAAAAGGGTCAATGGTACCGCATAGGTCTAAATGGAAAGAGTCAATGGTACACTATTGACGACCTCTGATTGACTCTTGGAATTTGGGCCTCTTGCTGGTGCACTTCTTACATTAAAAGAAGGAGTGTCCCCCTCGTTCGCTTCCCCTCCCCCTAAGGGTGGAGCTCTTATATATACTCGTACTCGCCACTTCTGACTCGCTCCTAACAAAGCACTTGTCTGAAGTATGATCTTTGAATAAGCCAAGAAGGAGATTGGAGCTCTTCATATGACTACGGGTCTCTCTTACGAAGACTTCTATCTGAATGAAGGAGTCCACCCAGAGATGCATTCAGTTCTTAACCCAGGTACACATTCAGTTCTTATATAAAGTTCTAACTCGTCCCTCATCTAAAGTGGTTCATATGAAATGAGTCCATTAACTCTAGAGCAAGAGGAAGGAGCGATAGCTAAGTGGTGCACCGCGTCTAACTCACTCTCCCCTCTCCTCACTTTCCCCTAGGGAGATGTAAAGAAGTTGGCAAGAAAAGAAAGTTAGAAACCCCTAGCACCTAGCACCTAGCACCTAGCACCAGGTCGTCAATGGCTTGAGGCCATTGACTCTTTGGTCGTCAATGGCTTGAGGCCATTGACTTTTAGGCTATAGGAGATCAACATTTTTCAAACCCAGATCAATCTCTCGAGGGAAAACATCTTTCAGTGAAAACCCCGCTAGGGAAGTACAACATTTTTTCGAACTGAAGTACCATTTCCTTAGGGAAAAGTGATTTTATGCGAAAAAGACGGGAAGTACAACATTTTGCAAACCCAGATGCGATCTCCTTAGCGAAATCTCTGTTTAGGCTCAAATACGGGGTTTTCAACTTATTGATCACTTGGATGGAATCTCCCTAGGCAAAATGAACTATTGAAGTGCTTTGCGGCATTATCGTTTTGAATTCGAGTGGTTAGTAGTCTTTTCAATTTGAATAGTAAGTAGAGAGAATCAATCTTCACTAGTACGTCCGGTTCACCAGGTTCTACCACTGCAGGGCAAAATCATAGTCAAAAGAAGAGAAAGAAGAGTTTGATCCTGGCTCAGAAAGAACGCTAGCTATATGCTTAACACATGCGTCTTTTCCTTCGTGAATTGAATTCGACTACAGGCTCTAGTATAGGCGGGACCCTTGGCTGGGCGCGAAAAGCATAGTGCGTAAGTTAGCTCGGCCTCCCTTCCCGCCTTGAAAAATCCTACCTTTTGCTCCGAAGGACAAAAATCATCAAAAGCAATATGCTTAACACATGCAAATATTTCTTCTGAAGCTGAAAGAATTCATTCGAACTGAAGCTGAAAGAATTCATCACTTCGTTCTCTTTATTTAGTTTATGAAGGGATGCTCTAGTAAAGTTATTGAATCCTAGTGAATGCGAACACCAAAACGTATGAGTTTCAGTGAGATGAACCTGCCAGCTCTGAAAATTCATAGGATTCGAGATTTTAACTGCTAAAAGTCCGTTTCATTCCCATCTTCATCGTATATTCTGTTCTTCGTACAAGTTGGCAGTTCCGTCCCACAGTTGATTCAATAGCTGCGGATTCTTCCAGAGCTGTGACGTCAACTTCGCACACATGACCATGACAAGTATCTTCTCTTCTGATCTTCATCTGAGTTTGATTAAGTAGTCAATTGGCGAGTTTGGAAGCGAGGAAAGGAAAGAAAGATCACGAAATGATAGGTGCGAGTGACCTTGAATTTCACTGTAATTTTTTGATTCGTTCACTGCTAAACAAGAGTTCCGAGTCGATTTGGTCTCAATCCTTTCTTCTCCGTTGGCAAGTCAAAGTCTCATCCCTAGCTTGGCTACTATAGGCACACCCCTCGGACGATGAGTTTAAGGTAGTCCTTTCGACCCTGTAGAGAGTCTCCTTGAGATCCTAGTAGAAAATGATTCTTTCTCCCGTCGCAGTCCCCTCACCGTACTCACCTTTCTCTTTGATCGCTCTTTCTTTTCTTTCCTGTCTGATTCCGTCCTGGAGTGGGGCATCCCTCTCCTTATCTTATAGTCGAGCCCAACTACACCTTCTCGTCGCTCATCGCAACTGATCCTCTTGCCGGCGAGTCTTTCCTCGCTGTCTTCTTCATTGGCACTAATTATAAATGTTCAATAGGCTATGTTGTTCAATAGGCTATGTTTAGGTCACCAGCTAGCTCTTGCTTTGCTCAAGGGGAAAAGAAAGAAAAGGGAGGTCTTTTAGTGCGGGATCACTCGTTCAAGTAAAAGTAATAAGAGAGCAAGTCAGAGTGAAAGGAGCGAGAGAGTTTAATAGCTCGACTCACCTGCTCCACTCGGGTAATCTAGTTTGCTGTCAGTCTGCTTTCTGAACTGCGTAGTGGGCTCATCAGGACACCCTGCCTGAAATGGAGTTCTCAGGGTTTAGGGATCGACCCAAATAGAGAGGAATGAAAGTTGCTTCCAACCAAGCCAAGGGGTAGAAAGTTCAGTTAAGTTGGGGTAGAGTGAATGGAAGGGTATCGTAAGATAGGCTCGACCGAAGAGTAAATGGCCTCAAAGCCATTTACGACTGTTGCTTTGGGAGAGGGACGAGCGATCATTCTGCGACGTCTGATTAAAAGAAGGGACGAGTGGGAGTAGGACCGGAGCCTTAGAACCGGGGTGTGGGTACGAGCGATACTAAAGTCAAGCCAGTTCATTCATTCATGGCAAGAGGTCTCAAAGGAAGACATGAAGCTTTAACTTCCTTTTATTACTTTAATGATAGGTCTGATCAGGCTTCCCATTGACCCTTCCCTTAGCGCCTCACTCAACGGCTGGGCAAAGGATGCACGGAGTGAACTGTCTAGCCACTCCTTTATTTAGTATCAGAGGTGGGCTCTTTCAGTCCTATCCCTTCAATTTCTAGCGAGAAAGAGAAAGTTTTAAATGATCAAATGAACCCCACATCACATCAAAATAGACCTAAAGGGAACCAAAGAAAACCAATTTGATCAATGAGTCTTTGATTGAACTATGAAATACTAGAAGAGCTGAACGTAAGGGAAGGGGCGGAGAGCAACAATGCCTAATAAAAAACATCAGTAATATTTGGGAAGGGCCGACGTAAAGGAGGCAGCGCAATACCGTTTTAGTTGGGAGCCCAGATATACGACCCTGATAGAGCTCGACTGCTAAGGTAAGAGTAAATGGCCAAGCAACAGCCGATCAGCAACTCTCAGCAACAGGTCGTGAATGGCTCGGGCCATTCACTTTTAGGCTCAGGCCATTCACTTTTAGGCCACGCAACAGTCGTAAATGTCCACGCAACAGTCGTAAATGGCCTCAGGGCCATTTACTCTTTGGGCCATTGACTTTTTGGGCCATTTACTCTTTCCATTTACGACTGTTGCTTGGGGCGAAAGAGCAACAATGAACGAAGGGAAGGGGCGAAAGAGCAACAATGAACGTTAGGGAAGGGGCGTAGAAGGTAAGTGTTAAGGGTTTGGTATAGGAATGCAATAGCTCTACCTTAGTGGGAGGAACGACTGCAAGGAGAGAGTGGTGCAACCTTATAAAATAGCTCAATAGATTAAACTCAATAGATTGGGATTTGGAAGCCTTTACTTTAGTATTTGATTCCAAGGCATTCCTTAGTATGGGTGCTTCGGGTTTTAAGTTACAGGATGTGCAGTTGTGCATTTCGAGTTTAGGGGAGTGTAGTAAAAGAAAGAGTCTAGAGTGGCAGCAGGGTATTGAATTGAGTGGAGAGTTGCGGGGCGAGGGGCGTAGCTGATAGGCTTTGTGGTTGCGAGTGGGGTTTCCTTTCTTTCGTATATTTATTTATTGATTTAGGCATTTCTCCTCCCTCCTAGGTGGGGGTCGAAGATGGATTTAGGATTAATTGAGTTGATGAGTTGAGGAGTACCCATCCTGCCCTCGCTTCTTGGCTGTCGACTAGGCAACAACCAATCGACTATCGTCTCTATACCACCTATAGTAATACCCTCTCGCTTACGCTCGAGCTGCTTTCAGCTCCTCGCTCAAACAACTATACTTTTTTCTCTCGGTCTTACCTTTGCATATGAACAACTATACTTTCTATGGGTCTTACCTTTGCATATATAGTATTAGATGTTGATTCTGTTTGGCATTTAGCCAGCCCTCCTTGTGGGCTCCTCATGCTCGTAGTCCCTTCTCTACTTTTAAAGCGGCAGCTGATTCTACTTTTGCACCAGTCTACTCAAGCAACAGAAGATTCTACTTTAGTACCAACAGTACCATCCGCAACGGATTCTTAAGTGATAGGTGTTTCAAAGCCTTTACTTTATCTCCTTTTGAAGCCCGAAGTGCCCAAAGGGTTCTCTACTTTTTTCAGCACCGAATTGAGCCCCACCCAAGGATTCTACTTTTTCAGTAGCTAAAGTCTCTCCTTTTGCAGGAACGGATTTCTCTACTTTGGAAGCCCCAAATTGATATACTTTTGTAGCTCCTAATTGAGCTACTTTTGTAGGTGTAGGAACTGATTCTTCTCCTTTAGCCGTACCAGTAGGAGCCTTTCCTTGAGCTACTTTTGCATCCCTACCTGAGCTCTACTTTGAAGCCCTACCGGAGTCTACTTAGGATGGGAACTCCTTTTGGATCCTAGAATTGCGATACTTTAGCTACTTTAGCAGCCCCAAGTGGGTCTACTTTATCTTCTACTTTAGCAGCGCCAACAGCGGATTCTACTTTATCGACTTTTGCATCCTAGAATGGAGCTACTTTTGCATCCTCGAATTGAGCTACTTTAGCAGCAGCACCAAGGGATTTCTCTTTAGCTACTTTTGCCGTAGCTAATTGGGATAGTTTAGCAGTAGCTGCCTTTACTTTCTCTACTTTGGAAGCCCCAAGTGAGTCTACTTTTTCAGCCGCGACTGGATCTACTTTTTCAGCAGCGGAGTCTTATACAGTAGGAACAACTGTACGATCCCCCCCTACCTGATGATTCTACTTTAGGATTAGGAGTAGCTTTTGCGTCACCTAAGGAAGCCCCTAATTTCTATCCTTTAGCCCCAACTTTGGAAGCCCCAACTGAGATACTAGGAACTCCAACTGCCGAGTACCCAGGGAACTCCAACTGCCGAGTACCCAGCACCAGTAGGAACACTAGTAACTCCAAGAGCCGAGTACCCAGCAACTTTAGTAGCACCTTCCCCAGCCTCAAGGTAAGGAACTTCCCCTGCAACTAAAGTAGCAACACTAGCCCCCACCAGGCGAGGACCTATCAACCCTAGTAACTGCCCCTGCCCTAAGTGAGTCTACTTTAGGAACTCCTTTTGTAGGAACAGCTGATTCTACTTTAGGACCTACTTTTGAATCAGGAACTACTGCATCAGGACCTACTTTTTTCATCACCATAGGATTATACAGTAGGAACAACTGTACGATCCCCAACGTAGGCTTCTACTTTAGGAGCAACTACTTTTGCTCCTTTTTTTCAGTAGCGAATGGATCTACTGGAGCAGCCCCAGCAAAGGATTCTCCTTTAGCGACTGCAGTACCAACTTTTCAAGCCCCGTAGGATTCTACAGTAGGAACTGCCTCAAGGAATTTATCTACTTTTGCATCCCTACCTGAGTCTCCTCCTCTAGTATGGGAACTACGATAGGAACTACTTTTTTCATCCCCGAATGGAGCTCCTACTTAGGAAGCCCTATGGGAGTATTCTACTTTAGTAGGAACTCTAGCAGCGCCAACTCTAGCAGCGCCCACTTAGGAAGCCCTTATAGAGTAGTCTCCTTTAGTAAGAACTTTTTAAGAGTAAGAACTTTTCAAGCCCCTACTTGAGGTTGTCCTTAATCAAAGGTCAACTTGCCCTGGTCGAGATGGAGGAACCTCTCTTTGGGTGTACTGGAGATAGAGGAACGACTTCGGGATTCTGGCCTCGCCAGCCTCAAGACTAGGAAAGTCACTTCAGTAGCCGCCCCCGTAGCCCCAGCCTCATTTCCTTTAGCCCCAGCATCCCCAGGCAAGGAGTACTTCAACTCCAGAGCAACATAGCCTACAGAGCACCAGAGCTACACCGGTCAATGCAAAGGAAAGAGTGACAGGGGTCGGTCAATGGCTGCAGAGGAAGGGTCCCCTTAGGATCTTTCGTAGTGTTTTACTGAATGAAAGGAAAACCAAGGGCAGATGATAAGTCTCTGGCGGCTGCATCAGTTGAGCCTACGTCTTCAAAGCCAAAGTCAAGGGTATCCTCAGATAGAGCTCGACTGTTAAGGAGAGGGTATCGTCAGATAGAGCTCGAGCGTATGCGAGAGGGTATCCTAAGATAGAGCTCGACTGATAAGGTAAGAGTAAATGGCCGTCAGCCTAAAAGTAAATGGCCCTGAGGCCATTTACGACCT
>JBAMIE010000069.1:413010-430763 GCA_037177295.1 Kaempferia parviflora
TTGCTGATAGTCGACCTGTTGCTGAGAGATGTTGCTGAGAGAGTTGCTGATAGTCGACCTGTTGCTGTAGATCTTTCTACGTTTTGAATCCATTCACGCAATACTGTAATCTGAACGAGCGATCATTATAGCGACGTGAATTGAATTTGCTTGGCGGTGATATATAATTTCAGAGGAAGCAGTAAATAGAGACTTCCGCACCCTCGCTTCTTGGATGTCTAATTTCGGATGCCAGCAGGAAGAGGATTAGGCTCAGTTGAGTAAAGAAGAAAAGAAGAGAGAAGGCGGGTAAATATCCCATTAGCCTGAGCTCCTTTATCCCATTAGCCTGAACTCCTTTCCCTGGTATCCCATTAGACTTGAAAGCATTCCTCTTAGCATACCCTACTACTGAACTAAGGCTCCAATTCGTTCTTGGATAAACCCATGAACCTCCTTGGCTAAACCTATGCTCCTGTTTATGCTCTTGTTGGATAAACCCATGAACTGAGGCTACAATGGGTGCTTCGGTGGGGTTAGACTCCGAAGAACTGGCTAGATTGATTCCACTGCTTAGGTACTACCTACCTTTTAGGATAGATACTGAACTTAGGGGCTCTATGAACAGCCAGTATACTTTATCGTTATCGTCCCCTACTCACCTATAACCGGGATTAGTATAACATCGTTCGGGATTAAACTCTTTCTGCTCTTTCGGCTCTCTCTGCTTGTTCTTTCTTAGCTGCTCTCTGACTTAGATACTCTCTCTTTTCTCTGACCTCTGCTCTCTTCCCTTCTAATAGGAACCTCCCAACACAAGACTCTAGAACGGATAATCCAAGAAAGGAGTGCTTCCAGGTAGAGTCATATTCACTGCGCCGGGTTATCGCCGCTCTCCATGCTCTCAATCTAAGGTGGTCGGAGAGACTTGAAAGCATTCCATATGAGTTCGTAGCCCTATCCTTCCTTTCCTTGTGAATTCCCGAACCTCCCCTTCGCATCCCTCGACCCTAACCACTATGAGCACCCATCACTGACTGGTATGTCTGGGAACGCCTATCACTGGTATGTCTGGAACAACCCCTCCGATTGGTCCCCGACGGAGTCATGCTCAAGTATCATAAGATAGGGTGAAATTCAGAGAGGATCCAGGACGGGACGATGTCTTGTCTCATAGAAAGATCCACTTATAGCGGCTTGTTATAGCAGCCGGTAGGTCTAGCGTCGATCGGAGACATGCCAATAATTCACAGGCCACTGAAGGAACTAAAGGAAAGGATCATCGCCGGGGAGGAGCTCCCTCTTGTTGCCACACTCACTCCATCGGATGAATCATACAAATCGGAGAAAGCATTCCAAACCTCGCGTCGTTTCACTCGCTCCGACTTCGCTTCCTCTTTTGGCTTTCCAAATTCCCGTCTGCCTATCGTGGCAGTCCCAGTCTCCAAAGCTTATTGCCGCTACGCACCTTCGCTCCTTCATTCGTGCCTGTTCACAAGTGCTCCTAGCCATCACAAGAGTGCATGAATCAATCAGTGAAAGAGCCATGTAGAATGTGATCCTTTCAGCACATCCACCGACAACAATCATAGGTATATAGGCCATTCCAACTACTCTACTACTAATTATGAGAAAGCTGTCCGCCAATGATCACTAAAGCGCCTAACCTCGAAAGCTCCTAGACATAACATAGAATTGAGCCTTTTCATAAAGATATATTCGCACAGCATACTACGGATACTTCACCCTTTAAAAGCATTCCCATTGCTTAGGCTTCCATAGAACATGTACGAGACCCTCTCACCATGCTAGGCACTTCTCTTAAGTTAGAGTAACTGCTTTGCTATTAGGGTAGCTGCTTTGGTTCAAACCTCTACTAAACGAAAGACACGTGTCCTCTCCATTCCTAACCTTTGGGACCTTATAGTTATGTCGCTCTTCCTTCCTTACCTTTGAGGTCCTCCCCACCCCTTTCTTCCTTCTTTACCATGGGCTCAAGTCTGAGGGTCTTGTGTAAGGGCTGAAATGTATGTTAAATACAAATGGGTAGGTTCGCTCCACTGCCCTCCCCAACTCTTGTAGAGCCTATAAGAAGGTGCGCGGGGTGACTCAAAGGAGCCCGGGCCAGCTATAGCAAATCTCATGAGAGAGAGTCAAAGGTGTGAAGCGAAAGCAATCCGACTTCTTCTTATATATAGGAAAGTGATTCTTCCGGATAGATAGAACGAATACCCTCATTAAATAAGATAGGATAGGCTTAGGCTGCGAACGAGCGGTGGAAAACGATAGTGACGAGCGAATTACATGACGCATAGCTGTCTTTCGCTCCTTCATTCTGTGCTTTCCCAGTTGAGACGGAAAAGAACCAGCGAGCGGGATGAGCGAGCCAGCAGAGTTGCATTCGTCCGTCCGACTTCGCCTCTTTCAGAGCCTTTGCTCCTAATCACGTACTGCCTGCCTTTGCTTCGACTTCGCTTCAATCTCCATCTATAGAAAGATTCCTTCTTCGCTCCGCCCCTTATCTAGCGTATCTATCGTTAATGACCATTCCCTCCTCAGAGCCCTACGAACATAACTACTCATGTGCTTAGAGTCATGTTTTAGACCTCCTTTATGAGCAAAGCCCACTTCCCGACCTACTCCACTTAATTACCAATTGTAGCATCAGTGAGATAGGAGCGCATATTCTTGCCTCCCAGCCCAAATGGGCGAAAAAGCACTCTTTACTGTAGACTAAGGAGAGGAGCGAACGACTAAATTGGACAAAGGCGGCTAGGGTCTGGGGTCGTGGACCAAATCGGGTGCTAGCTGATCGGGTGCTAGCGGGTGCTAGCTGCTTTACTAAAGAGGTACGTAGGTGGGGCTCCCTCAGGGATAATAAGTACACACTCATAGGACGGCCACTCTCTGGCTAGCGGACCATCGATAGGGCATAGCTTAGGAGAGATCTCATTAGACAGACCTGAGGCTCGAGAGGGATACTCTGTGACACTCATGGTATGAGTTCGCTATCATGATCTTCTTCTCCGCAACCTTGGCTCATTCTTTCTCATAGGGAGCTCTCCTCATTCATTCAATCAATTTATTATCTATCATGTCATGCGCAGAAAGCACTTAGGGACATCGGTTGGAGAGCGGATGATATTCAATCTTTATCTAATCCTCACCGCACATCCCACGTATGCTGAGCCAATCGTACCTCGTGGGCCGGGGGACTCATTCAATAATCAAGAAAGGTGCCCTACTTCGTCTTTATGGTAGACTTGATGGAGTTCTTACTTGAGAGGGGGCTATCTTCTTCAATAGGGTGACAAGAGCTTCAGTGAAGGAAAGATCAATCTCCCTGCACTCTCTGTCCCGCATCTCGGCCTAGACGCGCACCTTGCTTCTCTCACGCAATAGAGACCGGAAAGGGCCTCCACCGTTGCCCGGCATCATCCGAGAGGCACATCCTCACGCTACCTACTTAGCTCGGCTATCCAATAGGCGCTTCTACCGCTAGGCCAGGCAATCAATAGGCTATTCGCTGCTAATTCCCGTTGACCGGAATATGAAATAGGCTAAAAGCAGCTCTGACCCGCTTCGACTCTACTACGAGAATCCGCGTTAGACTAGCATGTGTGTCGCATATAGCAAAAGACTACTGAAGCAATAGACAACCCTTCAACCGTTACTGAAGCAACCTTGCAATCTCCCCCACTAGGAGTTTCATGCAATATCTTGATCACGAGTTGAATGCAAGAGCTAAGGCTGCGTTAGACTAGCTGAGTTTCAGAGAGCCTAGCTGAGTTGAATCCTTGATCTTCGACTAGCGGAGTTGAAGAGAGAATTGCTGAGGGACGAGTTGAATGCAAGAGAAAATGCATTCGACTAGCATATAGCATCTGAGCATGAAGCACTACTTCCATCCGATTCCATCGGAGTCCATTCCCGGCCGAGCAAAGTGGGTGCGGAGAACCCAGCCTATATCCCTCTCTACTAGGGGGCCTAGATTCTACTCTGCCCTTACGAGCCTTGAAAACCTCTCGACTTCGCATGAGTTCGACTTCGCGTATTTCCGGTCCAGTCCGAGGCTCTCTCATAGTCGTCTTCTAAAGATCATGAATCCGATCGGTATAGGCGGTTCCATGCCTACAAAGGACTTCAGATAGAACGAAAGTGACTACAGACCCACTACGCGGTGTGGGGACCATGCCTCGACTACTGAACTATGCAGCGAGTGGAATGAACGAGCCGACCTTAGATTCGATCACTACTTCTGAATTCAATGAACTCATATTTGCTCAACTTTCAATCAAGCAAGTTCGGCTATGTTCGTGAACCAGATTTGACTTCACGTAGCGAAGTTGTTCGGCCCTATAGAATGAGTTCATTATTCGTTGGTGCCGAGGAGCGAGCGGGATGAGCGAGAACACAGATTCATACTGGGTTCTTCACTCCGAGTTTGGGACCTATTCTCCGCAGCTAAGTGAGTAAGCCTTTGACGGGCTATAATCAAGTGCCCAATTGCCCTGTCCAAAGACCTATTGTTCTCGACCATGAACTGCCGGGGTCAAGGCCTTAATTCACTCCTACCGAGCGAGTTCCATGAACGAGCCCAGCCAGCAAGGGGGACTTGACGGCCTACGATTGGCACTACTCTAGTTGAGAAGCTTCTACTATTGTTTCCTGCCGCCCCTTATCCCTCTATGCCCAAAGCAATGGGATTCCACTCGCTGCATCGCTGGCTACTTGAACTTCTCACTGTCGTTCGTTAGTTCGCTCCTTTGCCGCTCAAAGAACTATAACTTCTCTCTCTCCTTCGCTCTGATCTTCGCACCCTCCTTTCTTCCCGCACACCTTTCCTATTCGGTAGAGCACTTAAGGATCCTCTCTAGTCTTATCTGCGTCGAGTGAATGTAATAATGAAAGACTCAAACTTGTCAATAGAAGCCCGCCTCCCCTCATTCTAAGAATAAGTTGAAGCCAAGAGCAATAGGTACGAGTGCAAGAAATCCCTCACTAGTCAATGGGAGCTCACTTGCTTGACTCCTCTTTGTGGGTCTCCGATTGAGGTCCGCATCCTCTCTTAAGAGGGCAATTCCTCGGCCCGACCTCTGATCTGACTCTGACGAGAGATATGGACGACCTCTTCGCATAGAAGATAGTTCCGTGCTACTTTTGTGGTCAATAGTACTTCCCCTTTTTCACTTCTCCATCTTCATTTGATTCAAGTTCATCTGCATCCTCATACTAGGAAAGGTTTGAGACCACGCTTTCTTCTTAGGTGCCCGGGTCCTATAGAGCTGGAAGGAGGGCAGTTGTAAAGGGATTCCATCCACACCATCCTAAAGGGCAGGTGAGTGAAGTTCATTTGAACAAGAACCATCGGACATTAGGCCAGACCAGAAAGACCTTCGGGTGAAGGAGATGGTCGAATCCTATTTATCGAGACTTAAGGCAGAGAAGAGCTTATCTGGTGCACCTGTCCTCTAGAATGCAGGAAAGGTTGCCCTCGTACGTTCATGGTTCTTTCTTTGTACGCCAAATTGATCTTATATAAGAAAAGAAGGGAATTAGAATCTCCCCTGACAGAAGGGTTGAAGTTCTCTATGCTCTCACGGCTGCTCACTTGCTAGGCCTCTTCCTCCCAAGGCTACATGGAGCCGGGACAAGATAAGAAAGTTGCCAAGAACACAAGCAGTCACAGAGAACTTTCACATAAGCCTGCACTCCATTGTAAGCTAGTTCGGGAGCCCATCTATTATTCAATAACGGATTCCTCTACAGATTGAAGAGCAGCGGGTGCCGGCGAATCACTCTCTTCCATCTTTTTATTAGTAATGGGTCTGATTATGAACCACCTGATATTGATCGTGCCGGTAGAGTGAAGTCGACCCCAGCACCACATTAAACCGACGGGAAGTATACGAAGGGCTCTCTTCGACTACGATCTCAAACAAATTGCTCTGCGAGAGAGGAGCGAGCGACAGCGACGCAGAAGAGGAAAGGACGCGTGCCCTTCGTCTGAGCCTTTCGGGTCGTCCCTTCCTTTATTTCACTTTGCTGCCTGATCTGGTCTACTACTTGTTAGGAGCTAGCCGACTCACTTAAACTACCCTTGCCTTTGGAACGCTACTCCTTAGAAAGTATAAGAGGTCGCACCGCTCCCTGGGCTCCTGAAACATATTATGAACCGAGCTACGGATTAGAACAAGTATGGAAAAGCAGCTTCAGGCGCTAGTAAGACTCTAATTAGAAAAGGGGCTCACATAGAACAGCGCAGAGTCAATTGGGACCGTGACTGACCAAAGAGTTCATGGTACACATTCACAACCTCTCCACTTGGCTTGGGAAGTTGAATACTCAGTTAATGGTCCCAGAAGAGAGTACCCGTAGCAAATCTAATCAAATTGCTTTTTCGGCTGCTGATCGGAAGCCCAGCCCTCCATGTGAGAGAGGCTCACGGAAGTGGGAAAGTATGCGTACGGTAGGCATGGGGCTGAGAAGCGCACGAAGGGCAAGTGAGTCTTAACCCAACCTCATCAGAGGCCCCCCAACTCTTCGATATCCAGCTCGCTCTATTAAGCCTCACAAGTCAGAATCAGCTCTTAAAGACTTGAATGCTAAACTATAGGTCCCATTATTATAATATAAGAGATATGAACGGAGCCCTTTTCCTTAAACTAGCTTACTGAAGTAAGGTGCTCTCACTCAGGCAAAGAGATCCGGCACCGCTTAATTTCATAATATTTTCTATAGAAATAGCACATCCCAGTGAGTTACATTTTCAAAGGTTAGTGGAAGTCTCGTAGTTCGCTTTCAACTGCTGGTACCTTCGATAATCCAAGCTCACCGCGCTTTGAATACATTCGTCCAATCCCCTCCACGGGCCTCCTCTCCACTCATCGGTCCAGCTCACTCGAATGCCCATAAGAAGCAGAAGTGGCAAAAGAGCTATCAGTACTAAAGAAGAGATTGAGCTATCACACATTTCCATAAAGATTCTCAAGCTATCCAAGACTCTCTCTAAAAGGTGTCTCCACTGGTAGTTTGAAGAGGTAGCTAAGTGAGGGGGGAGCAACTTTCCTCTCGAGAGTCCGGAAGAAGCAAAGTGTTCGCTAGCTCCTGGAACGAGCCCTAGAAGAACTCAATCCCTTTACGACTCGAATCACTGTACTATTAAGAGGGGGCCGGACAATCCAACTAATAAATTGATTAATGACTACCTAGCCTGACTTCATCTCTACCTTATTACTTAATTTCCCCGATTGCTGTTGGAATTGCATGCTTGGCTTTCTTTCAATATGTATTCGTTCGCTCCGGGGTAGAGTCACAATTCCCGTTCCCTTCCTTCTTCTTTTTAATGTAAGTATAGCTCGATGGGTAAGACTGAAGAACCATGGTGGTGTGCGGAAGCAACTGGAGAGCCATTTTCTGCTCGAGGATATGATGGTTTGACCGGGTCGGGTAGATTCACCAACACAAGAAGATGAGCAGGAAAGAGAACTCGCACTCGAGGCCTTCAGGCTACTTTTTTTTTCATTATAAAGCCTGGTGGCTCTTGGGAAACGATTTACCTAAGAAGGACTAAGCAGAGCTTCTACCCAGTCCTCCTGCTTTCCCTCTGATTCCGGAATGGTCTAAGTGAGTCCCCTTCTAGGGCTATTCTCTCATAATCTTGTCATGAAAGTCATTGGTGGTGAAGGCTTGGCGCTGCCGATAAGTCATTGGATGGTGAGAGTGTCTTCCAAGAGTGAATGAAATCCACATTAGAACAGTGGAAAGAGGAAGGCCCCTCCTCTTCGGGGAAGCGCTACGCACCCGGAAGTCGGAAAGCCTCTCTCATTAGAGACTCTCTCGCTGTCCCTATTTCCAATATCAGAAGGATGGGGCGGATCTCACTCTTTGCCTTTATTTTGAACTCGGCTTGTTTGAAGTCCACTCAAGATTTTATCCGTACTTCCTCCGTTTTATGGATACTCCTCGGAAGGCAGTCTTCTTGATCATATCTCTCACCTTTCCTTATCACTCTTTTCCCGTAGGTCTGGTCTGATTGCTATACCGGGAAGCATGCATTCATTTCTTTAAGTCCATGAAGATACCCGCGAGGTCAGATCTGCTCTCCGGGGATCTCCTTTCTCTTTGGGGGAGTTTTATCTGGCTCACTCAGTAGAGGGGAAAGATTGAACTCACTAAGCGTAGCCCCTTGTGCTACTGGGACTTATTAAAAAGCAGCTGCCAGTTCAGTAAAAGAAAAGAGTCAGCCTGCATCTTCGAGCTCTTGGGTCGGAGAGATGGATCGCAAACCCACTACTCGCTTCGGGAAGAGCGTACCAGAGTTTGTGGATAGAGAGAAGATGGGTAGAAAGAAGACTGCTTTTCTCACTTAACTCTAGCTGGGCAGAGAGGAGTGCTTGCGGCCAGGTGGGGAGAAAGAGAAGCAAGAAGAGAAGTCAAGCTCATAGTCAAGTAAATGGAGTGACTGATTGGACTGTCGGGAGTGATGCAAGTGAGTGCAGACAGATTGAGTGACTGATCTGGCGAGCTACACACACTACTGAAAAGGCAGGGCCCTAGGCCCACTTCACACTCCTCTCACTACCTCTCCCTAGAACCAAACCGAGATCAAGGTAGCCTCCTGAGTCCCCGGAATGATGATCAGTGTGCGTACGGGAGACTGTCTTTAAGAAGCGGTTTCAGATCAAGATTATGGTTCACCTCACACCTAGTATGAGTGTACCGCTTCAGTTAGTGATGGAGAGGTTGAAGAAAAGGAACTCCTTCGCGGAAGCTGTCTCGTCCATATCGGGAAAGCGCATTACAAGTAGTCTTCGCACTTGAATCAGATGAAGAAAAAGGGCCCTTCACTTCTGGATTCTGTAAGCTCTCGTCTCGGCTCACTCCTTCTTCAAGCCATTCTTTTCTTCTTATTGCAGAGAAGAGACTGAAAGAGCCCTGTGGACAAAGGAAAGTGTAAGATTGTCAAAGGGAAGCAAAGCCTGATTGGAATGGTGGATTCACGCACCCTGCCCTCTCTCCCCTCAGAAAGAGAATGAGAACCTATATTTGGCCAACTCCTTCTTTACGGGTCGACTCTCTCTTTTCATATTTGAAGATGGCATGAAGATAGACATCGTCAAGGGACTTTGACTGATTATTCTCAAAGGTAGACGCTTCAGGTAATGTTGAATACTCTCAGTGCCCTTGCGCCCGGACAAGGATAGCTCACAAGAGGGAACAGCTAGTATCGCACTCCTCAACCTAGGAGAACACGAACTCGGTAGGTCGCCCTTTGACCTCAAACCCTATGATCCATACCTATCAGCGGCATTGATGCTTGAAAGGGGAAGCCGAAACCTTTCTTTGAATCCTCCGACTGAGTCAGCAAGAAAGAGGAAAGGAACTAGGCCTGCCTGGATGCTCTGGTACTAGGATGATTAATTCCAGGTTCAACAGAAGATGAGGAGCGATAAGAGACCCGTGACGCAGAAAAGTGAAATCCAGCTTAAAGAAGTAAGTAAATAGGCCCTCGCCCACTACTGCTTTTCCTTCTACGGTTCAGGCTCGCACCTATGAGTTTAGATAAGAATATATTCCTGCTTATGTGAGCTAGCAGTATGAGGAGCCGTAATAGTTATGAATCTGAAGAGGTCTGACTTGAATTGGCTTCATCGGGCGTAGGCCAGGCCCCTTTCAGTCTCGTTCATAGGATGTGAACCAAGAAAGAGCCTTTCAAGAGAACCTATTGTAGAGTGAGCCTCTAACCCCAAGCCCAGAGTGCAGGATTAATCATTCGCCTCCTCCCTTGCAGATGGAAGAGATCACAACACTAATTGTACCCGGTTCAGCCTGTTCAGTTAGAGTTCTTGGCTCTTTTAGGTCTTAGTCGTGCTATCCCTGCGCCTTGTCCGTTGACACTTAACTCTGTGAATGAAGAGCTGTAACCGAGTCGTGAGCCTCTTAGTGAACTAAGAGCGCAATAATACACTACGAGTGAGACTGAACAATAGAGGTAGGAACCACTCTCTCTGAGTTTAGTATCAACCTTCAATCCAGGAATCTATCTACTTATATTATAAGGAGTCTCACTTTGGTCCTTGCTAAACTGATCTAGGGGAAATTGTTGAGTAAGGCTTCGCTTTGCCTAATGTCAGCTCTGGGAAGTTCTGACGAGCAGGTTCTTCTCTATCTGCTGGATCTGATCGAGGCCTGCCAAGAGTTGATCCGATAAGAGACCTCCATGGCGAGTAGAGGTGCGGAGCGGGCCGGCTAAATCTATTTATTCACTCTTGCGCAGAGTGCCTAATTTGATCTCAACCTTTATGGAAGTTCGGAATTGGGACGCTGACAAGAACTAAACTCTGTGGGCCTATGATACGACTCTTCAAGCTTTCTTATGCAAAGAACTTTGAACATCCGTAAAAGCTGGGATTGTAGGATTTATCAGCTGAGGGAAAGGCCTCTCCCTCTCCTGTACGCGTGCCGAAAAGAATAGTTCGAGGTCCTTTTCTTTACTATAGAATGAAGATCTACTCTCAAGGCTATGCCTGCTCACTCTTTTAATAGGAGCCAGTGGAGACAGTCATTCAAATGCTTGGCACCCGCTCTTATCCTTGTGTTCGGGGAAGTCAAGACCGGTGAAAGAGTGAATGAATTGAGTTCTTCAAAGAGTGATAGATGCGTGTTTTTTTCCCATAAGAATCTCACCAAAGAAATGAATGGTGACTCTTCGACGGGCATAGCAAAAGAAGGAATTGGAGGCGATGCTGCCAGGAACTTACTTATCTACTCTATTCAGTCGAAGAGGTATTATATTTGTGACTCTGTCTTTCTTTTAGGGCTTGTCTGGTGTCCAGTACTGGTTCCTTACCCAAGTTCAATCGACTGGCAACGTGCAAGGGGCGAATGGAGTGACGAACGAACGGGCGAGACGACATTCGATCAGGCAGAGCAGAACGGTAGGGAGCGCTTGGACCGTTGGGGAGCGAGGCAAAGGAACTAAATAAAGCTATCGCTCGATTTAACACTAAGCAGAGGCGTCATTATCACTCGCTCCTCTGGATCCTACCTACCTTTCAATCCTCATAGGCGGTATAACTAGAATAATCTGGTCTGTTTTTGGGTAAAAGAATTACAGAATTAAGCCTTCCTCTTGTCTTTCTATGAAGAGCTGCTAATCATATCCTGTCGGTCCCTGAACCTTCACTCTCTTTGGCTCAATCCTCCATTACTGAAGCAGCTGACACAGACCCAAAAGCGGATGCTGAGCCATCCCCATACTCTAGTCTCCCTGTCCTCACAGTGGTCTCAAACCCGAGAAAGGTCTTTTAAACTCCCTAAAGCAGCTAAAGTGGATCCCGCCTCACTTCAGCCTACGTACCTGTTCTTGATGCAGTTCGGACCGTGGCTAAAGACCCCGAAAAAAATCCATATCCTAGTGCTGGTATGCTGCCATAGAAAGTTTAAAAATCACATAATTGACCCTAACCCGATTCAGAGTGTGATGCCCTCGCACCCAAGGATAGCTAAGAACTTGGACAGGGAGCCGAACCTAAGATGCCATCGCCCGCAACAAGTTCAACCTATTGATGAGCACTATCAGACAATCTTCCCTACCCTAGAAGTTTTCTTACCTGAGTCAAAACCTCGCACGCTTCAGCCGAAAAAAAGTTTTTCTATTGCATTATTCCATAGAATCTACTCCTCTCATCCCTCTCCTGCTCCATAAGTTGCATGGATTCCGTGCACGCGAGGCAGTGGGGAAAGGGCATAGAAGTTCTTAACTCGAAGTAATCTCGGTTCCTATATAATAATCTTTCAGATAGTAAGTAGTTCAAGTCCAACTGAGATCTAAGAGGCGGGCAAGGGACGAGGCAAGGTGCGAACAACGTGACGAGCAAGTGAAACGTCGCAGAGTTCGTTCCTGCGTCGGGCACCTCAGATCCGCTCTTCCTCTTGTTTAAGGAGTCACTATCCCCCCTTATCTACAGTAGTTCATGCATGAGCCTCTTATACCTTTCTTTTCAGTCCATCATGGCACAATCTAAATTAGAAATAGAAAGAAGAGTCAGTCTCACATCTGGGCTTCCTTATACTTGATCACGGCTGTCGCGGCAATCATTTGACTTTCGCCTCGCAAAGTAGGAGAAGAGACTCAGCCCATGCCTGAGAGAGATCACCAAACCAGAACAGAGACAGGAGTAGGATTATATTTATAAGAAAAGAGTTTGAGAACTAGAAGGAAAGAGAGCTCAAGGAGGACTCTTGACATTCAAACCCACTCTATAGCAAGACCATTGACTAAAAGGGAAGAGTAGTCAATTCCTGTCTGTCCTATTCTTTGCTCCCGCTAGGGCCACCTTCATTGCATTTGAGAGGACTTGCTTTTTGATCAGTGCTTCAAACTATCGCTCCTCGACGAGGAAGTTTCAGTGGGACGAAAAGAGGAGGGGACTACTTTACTTGAATGGCCCAGAAGGAGATGAGGTCTAGACCGCTTTTAGAGACCAGGAGGGTCCTCAGCCGTCAGTGGTAGTCAAGCGTAGTCGACAGCTAGAAGAGTGCTGATCTATCTTTCTCCGTCAGGTCTCACGTGGGCCTTCCTTGGAGTGTTAGATTGTCTCCTACTTTATCCTTCTACTCTTCTACGTCAGAAGCTAATAAGTGCATTCTACGTCAGTCGCTAAGACGTGCACTCTTTCTTGCCTGACCTCTGACGGAAGGGTCTCATCCGATAGTAGAATCGTCAGTCTTTGATAAGAGTGAGAAAGAGCTTAGCCCGCTCTGAGGTTCATAGCATGATTCGGTTCGACTCCGAGTAGCAGTGCCCTTTTACGTCACTATCGTTCGTTCCTTGCCTCCTTGCTAAACAACTTCTAATACATCATCAAGAAGACTGGGTCTTAATATAGTGTAGTCATTTCGAACTATTATGGTGGAATTGCTTACTCTCAAAGCAATTGAGTTAGTCTTTGATTAGCTCCTGAATCTTTATATATAATAGTCTCGCTCATGGGCCTATTTCTGCCTGAACCTCTTCACGAATTAGTCCCAGAGTGCTGGCTCGCTCATCCCGCTCGCTGGAAAGAATCCTTTGGAGCCTATTCCAGTCCCCGCCTCATCTCCATCTAGCAAAAGAAGTCAAGGGATTGTAGGCTCATTTGATTCTGATTCTGTCCCGCCGAAGATAATCTCTATCTATCATCAATATATAAGTCAGAGTCTTTCCCGCCTCAGAGAATAGTGAATCAGGCTCTAATCCCGGTCCAGTCCATTGAGAAGACATGTCAATGCGGAATAGGGAGCTCGAGCAAATAATAGAAGATCTTCAGTGCTTTCGACTTCTCTCGATCCTACTTTACCCAAGATTCTGCTTCGCTTCAGATCGAATGTCGATTCGACAAAGCTTATCCGTTATCCGTTGATCCGTTCTTATCTAGCACTTCTTCTTACTGATCGAATAGACCTAATCAGATCGTTTAGACCTGATCGAATACTATGCCTAGTCGAGGAGCTTAGATTTTGGAAGTGAAACTCTGTCTTGGGTAAAAGAAAGTAGGAATGCGATAGCTGGTGGGCTCTGGACGGGAATTGAACCCGCGCGACTTGAGACTTGATCACTCTGTAACAGCGTTTCCTTTCACTTAACTCATTCGTCCTACTGGATGGATAGCGCACTCATCTCTAGATCAAACCAAGCGTAGGAATCTCTGTTTGCTGCCTTGGAAGAAGGAGGATGGTTTAAGATAGCATTCGCTAAGATGGGCTGCGTCACGGGTCTGTTGGCGCTCATACTACCCAGCATTCCAATGATTATTAGAAAGCTCTCATAGTCACTGTCCTTCGCTCCTCTTATTTACAGAAATATGAATTAGGAACTGGACTTCGCGGGCTACTGGGATCCCTTTCAAAGTACTTACTACTTATTTCATCTGTGATTGTCCGAAGGTGCTGGTCCTTCATGTCATTACTTAATCAACTCGCCTTTTCGGGCCAGACTCCAAGTCAAGAGCTCCGGTCGGAACAGACTACTTTCTCCTCTACTTATCCCTCGCTAATTCTCCGCGTCCTTTCACCAATCCGTCGGCTCCTTTCACTGAAATATGGCATATGGCAGCACACTAGCTCGCTCTTTTCAGTCGCTCCTTGCCATTTTCCCGTTCAAGTAGCTACCGGCGCATACGAATCCTATCGAGTTTCATCTCTTGCCAAGAACTACAGTAGTTGAAAGAATGAATAGGCGCCTAAAGCAAAGCAGCGGATTATTCATTTCCTCTTCAGAAGAGTGATAGGCATCGAGACTTTTTTTTTATTCCTTTCTTGCCAGTGTGGAATGTATGGGATTCTTGACCTGGAATGGTACTGCAACTAGTGAGATCCTGGAATGGGACAGCTGTAGATAAGGAAGGAAGGAGATAATAGGGGCCAACGAAGGAAAAGGAAGGAGCGGCCGGCCTCACCGAAGGAAAAGGAAGGAGCGGCCGGCCTCACCTCACTATCGACCGGAAGAGCTCGTCTTTCCATGCCGACCGAAGCTAACGAAGAACGGGATTCAAGTGATCAGCGAAGTCGAGACCGCTTGAAAGTGGCTTTCTCATCCTCATTATCATATCTAATAAGTATATGAGTTATCATCGAATGTACTTAGCGGTTCTCTACGCCATCTCTTTC
Organism: Kaempferia parviflora; assembly: GCA_037177295.1. Lineage (NCBI taxonomy): Eukaryota > Viridiplantae > Streptophyta > Magnoliopsida > Zingiberales > Zingiberaceae > Kaempferia > Kaempferia parviflora. Next base: position 427,642 of record JBAMIE010000069.1, read on the forward strand.
TTTCCACAAGTAGAGGAAGGACAGAGAGGGGGCTTATTATTCTTAAAGAAAGGGAAAGGATTCAAGTTCCATGTACGAGGAGGTAGGGGTGGGCTGTGGATCCGGCCCCGACCGTTGTATCATAGCAGCTCAGCTATCGGAGAAGCATTCCTTTCCTTCCCGGCTTCGATCGGACGAATGGAAAGAGCAGTACTAGGCGGAGGACAGGGCTTAGCATACCTAAGGGCAGAGATGGCTCGAACTCAAGATCGGATCTACCTCGGCTTCCCGAATGCTATCCACTAGATCACTCACTACTCCCCTCCTTTCTCATGCCCTTCTGGAGACTATGAAGCAATAGCAATCGTAGCCTCTTAAGGATCAGCCCAATGCAATCTCCTCTCCTATGCAAACTGACCCACTAGGCAAATGGTCTGACCAGTTTGATCTTCCAAACTGAGTTCTTTCTCTTCCAAACTTTATCTTCCTTGGTCTGACCGCTAAATTGCATTTTTTCTGTGTTAGATTTGACGAAGACAAGACCGCTTCTCAGTTCTTCCAAGGTCTTCTCATCTTGCTGCGGGAAGGTCTTTTATTCTTTCTTGCAAGCTCCTTATTTTCTCTTTAAATCTCAGTTCTCTTCGACAGTCCTTTCAGAGACTCTTCTACTTGCACTCTTCTACAAGCAAGCATGTGTTAAGCATATAGCTAGCATAATTGTTTCGATCTCGTTTCTCTCTCATTCGCTAGAGTTCTTTCCTTCCAAATCTTAGGCAAACGGTGCTATAAAGTAAAGTGTATTTCTAGGCGGGACCTAAGTCCACTAAATGCGAAGCACTATTGGGCTCCTCGAAAAACAGGAATTAAGAACTTAGCTTTGGATAAGATCTGAAAAGAAACATCCATACTAACCAAAACAAAAATGAAGACAAGAGTTGATGAGAGTTGAGCTACCGCAGCCTACCAGAGATAGGAGCTCGGTCGTCGGCTCTCTACATGAATAGGCTCTCTACATGAATCTCTACAAAGCGCCTCTAATCCCTCTTTAGTACGCATTCTTTTCTCGCTCCGCACCACCATGCCTCGGACTCAGCAGCCTTTGTTTTGTGGATGGGACCCGGCTCTTGTTCTCTGCCTTGGATTGGACACCGCCCTCTATTCTGTCTCGCACCGCTCCATGGGTGAATCGACTTGGTCTCGCCGTTAGACTTGAACTCTCGTTCGCTGACCAGGGATGAGTGAGCTCGTGATATGAGGCTTCGGATTGAAGGGTGGATTCCCGCACCTCAACTCCCGGATTCCGGAGCCGTCAAAGAAGGACGAAGCCGCTCCTCTAACCTGCCTTCTGATCCTGCCTTCTGATCCTCGTATTAGACGAGTCTTGTAAGGAGTGAATCGCTCATCTCATTCCGAATTCAATAAGGTCGGCTCGCAATCGCACTGTCTATGGTTGGCTCGCTCGCTAACAGCTCTGATCTTCCTAGGGACGAGTGGGGAGGAGAATTATTCCCACTACCAAGGGAGGTCTGCCGCTACCTGAGTTCGGTACTTGAGACCTATCATGGGCCAAAGCTGCCAAAGCTAGTCACTCCACCGTTCAGTCTGGCTAGTCCTATCTCATTCATTGCTTTTATGGGAGTCTTCGGTCTCCCTTCTCTGTCCTATATAGTTAAAAGTCAAGCGGTAGGCGAAGGACGGGATTCTGTCCCCTATTTGCAAGTGAGGTCGGCGATCTGGCACACTACAAGAATGGATTGGCACTACTCTGATTGGCACTACGAAGATTGGCTCTTGAATAGGACACTCTTCTTAAGTCCGGGACGGGTAACTGAGCCAAATCACCGATCGGCGAACCTCTAACCTATGTCCGGACGAGCCAGACTATCTGAGGAACCCTCCCTCACTTCAATTGCTTGACTTCGGGTCCCTACCTTCAAGGAGTGAAGAATGAGAAGAGTGAGTTATTATGAACCTCAAGCTGCGCCTCCGAACCGTTTAATGATTGCTTTGATTTCGCATAGCTCAACTTTGCTGAACCGACCGGAGAAAGATTCATGCTTCTGCTCACTCGCGGAGTAGGACAGGTGGATTGGCTCTGACCGGTAGGGATATGGATATGAGTCTGCCCTCTCTGGACTCGAGAACTACTACTATTACGAGTCCCATCCTTGCCCTCTCCTCCTCGATCGCGTCCCTACTTCTTTCTATTCTGAACTGCCGACTTCAACTCAAGTCTCTCCACGTGCTCCTCCCTTTCTTTGGTAGCCTAGGATCTCTGGCACCGTACTCTTGCCCGGATCAGTGAGCTTGAACTGAACCCTTCCGTATCGACACCAAATTCTCTAACTGGAACTTTTTTTTTTTTCGATCAAAAAAGCACTAAAAGATAGCATAGCGGTCTCACTCGCTCCTTTGCCGCACCGCTGGGCTGGGTGAATCTCCTTCGCTTAGCATATCAACAAACCAAGAACTCAGATCTTATTATCTATAATTCAAGTAATGAAATGAAGACCTATACCGCTCCGTAGAGCTAGACTGACTGGTTGACTTCGGGTCTTACTGAACTTCATTGGGAATATCACCGGAAAGCTGGTTGGGACAATGACCCGGGATCTCCGAGAACAAGCACCTCGGCTGACCGTTTTGCATTGCCGGCTGATTGCTTCAATCCAATCCCTGCGAAGCCGCTCAACGAAGCCCTGCCTTAAACTACTTCAACCGCAGAGATAGGTAGATCAGTCGCCGCTCTACCAGAACCAGAGATCAGTCGCCGCTCTGCCAGACGAAACCTATCTACTGATCCTCGTCACGTTTGGGGATCTCCAATATTCTAAGGTCGGGTCGAACAAGATATATTTAAACAGAGGGCTCGTCGCTATACCTACTCGCTGGGCTCCATTGCTATAATACTCCATTGCTATAATATAAGAAGTGAGTTAGCACCTCGTGTGAACCATACCATTCCGAGGCTGAGGCGGGGAGGAGTTGTCTTTCGCTTGGCCCAAAGCTACTTGTCCTCTCGCCCAACTGTGGGACAGTCTTCGCTAGCAGGCTTTCCCTCGCCTCCGGTGCCTCTGGTGGAGAGCTGTAGAGACCTCTCGCCTTCAGTTGACTAAGGCGCTCTCTGCCCTTGGATGAGTCTG
>JBAMIE010000069.1:448305-488324 GCA_037177295.1 Kaempferia parviflora
TCAATTGTCTGTCCTAAGTTCAAGTAGGAATTGGCATCATTACATTCGCTCCTTATCTTGTGTTTCATGTAGAATAAATTCCTTGATGACCTTCCACACTATTTTCTTTCTTTTTCTCGCCATTTCATTAAATAGATAGCTTGGGCACACGCCGGCTTTCTTAATCACACTAATGGCAGTTCTTTCTTGCAAGTCAAACACTCAGGAACTACTTTTTTGACTGTTGCGAGGGCGTGCTCAAATGATGGTTCAGTAGTCGAATTAAAACATCATTTTGACCACTCTTCATCACTAGTACATTTCAATCAAGTGCTAATTGGAAAGCGGGCACAAGACATTATACCGCTTGGGCGGTAGGCAAATAAGTAACTTCTTCTTATTCCACTACTACTACTGTTTGATTCGTTTAGCCAGAAGTTTTGGAAAATGTTTCAAAACAAGACAAGAAAAAAGGAAATTCATGCATTCGGTAGTCGGTAGTCGGTAGGTAGTATATTCATGTCTGATCTTGGCCTAAGCCGATCCTGTAGCCTACACATGGTCGTTTCGCATTCCAAATTCGTATTCATAAGGGGATTGGCCCCTCCTTTAGTAACACTAAGCTGTCGCTCGTCCCATCCTTTAGTCAGACGTCGCTTTGCTCGTCCCTGACTTTATTCAGACGTCGCTTTGCTCGTCCCTGACTTTATTCAGACGTCGCTTTGCTCGTCCCTGACTTTCCCGCTCTGCGCCTTGGATTCGGCTCAACTACTCCATATGTCCACGTAAGCATGCGCCAATTATCTGGCATGGACTAAGATTTCAAACTCTTGGCGTCATGACCAGGAGCTCGAGACTCTTGTCCATCAGAACTGGAATAGACTATCTGGTTACAAAACTGGGAAACTTGATGGTTGGAAATGGCAAAAGCTACAATCTGATAACTCGACGCCGTCACATAGAATGTTGGCTGATCTACAATCAAAGAACCTAGACCACTCGACACCCGGAGTCCCCTAAGGAATTACCCGGGCTTGTGTAAGCTTGAAGAATCGTATTAGACGAAATGGGTAACCGCAGTTGATTGAGCACCTAGCAACAACACAAGACACCCATTTTTGGCCGATATTATAAGCCGGCCTTATTTAATATTCACCAGAAAATAGTCTCTCTCATTACCCTTTTTCTGGTAGGGCTGGGCTCTCTCATTCCTCTTCTTTGAGTAGATGCTTCTTCTCCCATTACGTATTTGGTACTTTCACTGCTTGGTTAGACTCCTCCCTCTTCCCCTATTAATATATAAGTTGGGAAGTGAATAGCTAATGATCTAAGTATAGAGTTTCTCCCAACCTTACTTAGTCAAAGGCCAGCAAGCAAGTTTGAAGTAGTTTGAACATCCGATTAAACAATTCATATATTAAGGGTCTCTTTTTCTCGTTAAGGAGCGAAGTATCTTGATTCTGATCTGTCTTCTCTAGGAATCTCTCTTTTTCTTTCCGAATCACTGTCAAGTAAACTGGCAGATTTTGGCCTAGGATGAAATGTATTCTTAGTGGCCAGCATAGGTGTAACTTCATTGTGTCGCTTCCCCTTCTGGATAGCCGATTTCCTTTGAAAAGTAATATATATAAAGTCGCCCCAGCACATTATAAAGAATTGACCCCTCAAAAAGGCCAGATCTTACCGCAAGGGCCAAGCAAATCAATTTCGTGTGATGAGGGAGTAATATAGTAAGGGGTCTACTAGTCAATGTAAGTAAGCGTCTAGATATGAGATTTTGGTTTTGAAAGGAGGCTTGTCAAGTCATCTCTTCTTATAAGTATCTTATTTTAATTGAATGATGCATGTGACTCTTAAATTTCATATTACACACATATATAGTGTCAAGCCGCGTCATAAGTGGTTATCGAAATCAGTTTACTATAATAAGGGCGTTTCTAGGCTGACGTGTTTTTATTGCCCTAGAATGGAAAACCTAATGGCCTATCGTTAGCTAATCATTCTCTTTCTTTGACGAAGATTGACAAGGTTGTGTTAAGCATTTCTGTCTTGACACCCTACTAACTAAGAAAAGAAAGCACTCTCCTATAATTATTGAGGAACTAGGGTAGGTAAACGAACGATTTTCTATTGCGAATTTTCTATTTCTAGTGGTTCTATAGCGATGAAATGCATCAGTTTGATCATATATGATATAAGATGACCTCACTCTCAATCAACATCCACTTGTCTAGGCGGCATCTTATGCTACTAGAATGATTGGAAGTCAACTAATAATATAATAAGAGGGCCGGTGCCCGCTGTATGAGTTCTGGGAGAGAGATATATGTGTAAAAGGTCTCCTCTTGATGAAAAATAGCTTGTGCAAGATTTGTCTAAACGAAATTCAGAGAAGAATTCCCACTTCTTCTCCTTCCGGGTTCAATAACGGGCGAGCTAGTTATCTTCCGAATTGGCTTTTGACATTGGGATAGCCTGTTCCCCTCAGAACAGAAGTCTTGTTAGCGGCTGCTCTAGCTACCAGTACTGGATTCCTTATTGTTAGGTCCCCGGATCGTCTTTCAATGGATGAACCACCGGCAAGTGAGGAGTTGCCATTCCGATCTCGATCTGTTGCCATAGTAGTAGTAGTTGTTACATTTGCTGTCTTGTCCCCGGAAATATATATAGAAATGGTATGTTGTGTGCAATCACCTCAATATATTCTTTTTCGGTTCAGTAGGAAGTGGAAGTGGACTGGAGTGCTATCTGTCTTCGCAGTGCGAGCTGTGGTATTCTCTGTTGCCTTTTCCTTCTAATGTCATCAGAGTGTACCAATTCCCCTAATACTAATAATAAGGCGTAGTGATTGCAAGAGTCTACTAGAAAAAGTACCCAACGCATTCTGTACCTACCTAAAATCACTATTAACTACCGGAAGTACTGGTTGGGTATGGCCATCCATAGATTTGATTCAATTCCAATATGCTTGTTATTGAAGTGTGAAGTCGGTATAACCATGAGGGCTTGTTTATTCCGGAGTCAAAGGGGAGGGAGACTCAGAGTTCACCATGGGAATAGGAAAGGGAGGAGGAGTGCCTTATTAGAGTAGGGGCGAGTGGGTATTGCTTTAGAAAGTGAAAGGTAGGGATAAAGTTTATACGTGAATGAGGGATAAGAATAAGGAAAGACTGCTTGTGATAGAGAGGATGATAATTCATATGGTACTCATAGTGTGGGTTCTTCAATTGGTCAATTTCATGATTCCCGAAGGAAAGCACCCTTAGTGGATGCTAGAACTTCTTTTCTTTCGTCCCTAGGCAGCCATCCTTTCTTGACTCTCAACGTCTCCTTTATCATCTATAGGGGAAGCCAATCATCATTCTTGAAAATGCCGGCTCAAAGCATCACAGTAAGTAGTTTAAGAAAGGGTGGGGATGGAGGGATTCCCACCTTTACTGCTTCTGGTCGAAGGTACCAATTTCATCATGGGCATGTTCCAGGAAAGAGTGCTTATCTCACTTCTACTTTTTGAAGACTATTTCCGCTATCCAGATGCATACTCCTCAAAAGCCTATCTTTCCTTTCTTCCGAATCAGTCCTCCTATGGGTGAATTAGACCAAGGTCAGTGCTTTCGACTTCCCTGAAAGGGACAGTTGACTTTATTGCGTACTTCTTTCCATCCTGAGAAGTAGATCCTTTGGAGATGGGAATACCAGACCAGGCACAAAGCGGGAAAGGGGGACTAAGGGCGGCGATGACGCGATGTACAGGCACGCTGGAAGCATTTGTCGTAGGCAAACTCCTTACTTAATGGGGCTCCTTCTATTGTCCGCTCTTGTAGTGCTCGGAGTATCTAGTGGCGTAAGAAAAGAAGGAAAGTAGGCAAGGTATAGAAAGTAAGCAGCTAATCAAAGTTCCTGTCCCCCTGTACATGAAGCCTTGGAGCACCTCGACCCTCGGCAATTAGAAATCAGATCGGGGCCAAGGGATCACCCTGCCTGAGTCCTCTTGTGGATTGAAAGAAGCGGCTAGAGTTCGTGCCTACATTTGTGGTCCAATCAAGCCGGGTGAGCACCCTGACTTTATTACTTTTATTGATGATTATTCTCGAAACACTTGGCTTTCTTTTCAACAGGACGACGAAGAAAATAAGTAGATAGGGGGGTATTCCTTTCCTTGTCAGTGGATTCTAGATTGATTAGAGAGTGCAATTGTGATTCTATAACTGCTCATATTGCAATGAATTTACACTAGGAGTCGATTCGCAAGCAAACTCATTTTAGAATATATAGAGTGCTTTCGTTATTGCCATAGTGCTTGTACTGTGTTGGCCCTATTCAAATCTCAAGTACATCTACTGAAGGCCTTTCTTTCGTACTATATATAATTGACCACAAGTTACAAGTAAATTGAATGATAGAAGGTTGAGTGTTAAGTAAATTAATAGTGAAAGGATCTAGCTTTTGAAGTGCCAAGCCGAGGTCCCGAAGTATATGAAGACTGGGTGAGTAGTCTTTCTTCGAAGTAAAGTAGATAGTAAAGCGTGTTGATCGAGTCAAAATAATGTTCAGTCTTGATTGAAGTTTCGTATTATTATTTCATACTATCATAAATAGTATAGTGGGATTCTTCTTTTCTAGTAGATCATTCTTGCATAAACTCATATAGACTTTCCTTTCTTTGTGTAGTGGTCTCTCACTAGTCAATGTATCGGTCTTTTAACATTCTTGTTTTTGTTGGGAGTAGTCTGCTTGTCCGATCATCTGCTGACTTCTGTTTTGCGCTCTCTATTTTGGGCTTTTCTAGTTATTAATGTTCTTTGCCCATCATGGCTTTATTTAAGATAGATATTTCAATCCTATAACAAAGCTGATCCTTTCTGTTTCTTCTATGATGTAGTTGTGTCAACTAGTCACTTCCATAGGGCCTCGCCCCTATTAATATATAAGTGAGCCCTCTAGTCATGCATTCGTTGTCTACCTGCTTGAAATGCACATAAGAATCCCTCAATTTCCATACGCTAGATTCCCCTCATTTCTACCTGGTCTTCACAACAACACTACTACATCCCTCTTTCATTTCAATGGTGTGTCCAATACACACTAGTAAATCCTTTTATTTCCTTCTTCCAGGAATAGAAAGACTTTATTGAGGGTGACAGACCCTTATGATTGCTTCTTTGACACCTTCTTTCCTACTCCGGAATGCAAATGAGGAGCGAAACCACGTTGAAACGAAGTCAAGTCCAAGTGCGAGAGAACGAGTGTTTGAACAAGCCGCCCCATGATTAATAAGCCCAACCCAGCTATCACTGACTTTAGTACTCTTTTTTGAGTCCTACCCGGGCATTTGCTTTTGAACCCGAGAGAATTTCATCATGCAGGAGTAGGCAGTTCAGCAGGTAGGGTATAAAGTCATTATCCCATGTTGGATAGGGAATGCAGGTACTCATTCTAGATAGCGCTAGGTGTGTTAACTTAAAAAAAGTACCCCTAACGATCTTTCAACTCTTGTCTGCCCCGGGAGCTCGAATGAGCGGAGCTTAAACGGAAGTGGACCCCGACTGAAGTATTCGAGAATGAAATGTGCATACTAACCAGACAAGATCGGATTCACATCTACACCTACTTACTTGCATATGGACCGAAAGACCAGTCCTATATCAGCTAGACTATAACTGGCCCTGGGATTCAAGAAATTTTGGTACTTCATTTTGCCATGCTTCACTTTCTTGTTCAATACGATCCACACTCCTCTCTTTTTCTACTTTATCACGAAATTTAAGATCAATAAACGTGTTAAGCTTATGAAAGTGTCACGTGTCAGACTTAACTGGAAGGAATTCAGTCCCGCTTTCCAACAGCTGAAGCCAGAATAAAAGATCGATTGCTGTTCTCTTTTGCTTCTTGGCTTGTGGCCATCAGAAATCATTGATACCAACCTCATCTTACGAGCCCAGTGCCCTGATGGTTGAGCTGGTGAGCTCTTCTCGATTTCTGGAAGCGCCAACAACGCGATGCTATCTACGACCCACTTTCATGTGATGCATATAGTAGGTTTCCTTTCCCTATACTCGAGACAAGACAATCATCATCGGAAATGCATCCAACATCCACAAACATTACTGGAAACAGACTGAAAAAAAAATCGTCCTCAAAAACGGAAATTGCAACTATTGAGCCATCTCACACAATTGCATTCTTCCCAGAACCACTGCTTCACAGAATCCAGAGGAGATTTCTTGTGTTCAGCTTTTATGGAAACGTCATGTCAGACTCACGGAGAAGTACCAGAGTCTTGCTTTCCTAGATAGGGAGAATCCACTTCATAGCTGTACGAGAGCTACTCAGATTGACTACTTATCACACAGTGGAAATTCTTATCTAGAACTATCACTTCCTACTCCTCCAGTTTGAATGAGTCGTTTGAATTCAGCCACTGGATCATTCTTTCCCACCTTGTTAAACCTTCTGAGAATCTCTACTACCAGTATTGGCCATGGCGGTAGCTCCTCTTCCGCCAATCCATTCTCATACCACTCCAGTGCTCGCCCTTCAAAACTAGCCACCGCAAATCTAGCCTTGTATATCTCAGGTACTTGATACAACTCGAAGTCATTATTGCCCTTAAGTACCCAGCCTTGAGGATCAGTACCATTGAAAGTAGGAAAATCAGTACGTGGCAGATTCACACGCATTCCCGCCTCATTCACTGGCATACCAGTACGTTTGTAGTCTCCCCTTGTACCGTTCGGTATCACTACTGGTGTTTCCAGCAATCCTCTATCAGATCCACTAGAAGCACAGCTATCATTCACCGGCTCTTTGCCTATTTGAGCTCTCAGCACTCTATCTACTCTTGATTCATACCTCATTAACCTCTCTTCGAACTCCTTGGCCTATTAATATATAAGTTGTATGTTCCTTCATCATTGAGGCTTGCTCTTTCATCGCTGCTGAGAATAATTCTTTTATCTGAGCATCTCGCTTCTCGTTTTTGTTAGCCTCTTCCCTTAGTATAGTCAGTCTGGCGGATTAGATCGGTTTGAATCTGATTCATCTGCACACGTAACTCTTCTAGGCAAGCACCTGCGACCAAAAACACGTTTGTTAGCCTCTTCTAGGCATTTTGGAAGTGAGTTCTTTCTTTTGAAATTATCCAATTCTTTTCGGATTGCTACTGCCAGTAATTTATAATAGAACAAAAGGGCAATGGCCTTTTGATCTGGCTCATTATCGAAATTTTAGGGAGTGGTATACTGACTAAAGCCCTTCAGAAGCAGACATTTCGTCAGCTTTGGTTTGGGTTCCTTAGTTGCCAGTAAAAGATTATGAATAGAAAAGGCTGGGTAGTTAATATAGAAATAGGCCACTTTCCAACTGAAAGAACTGCGGCTAGACCTATAACTCCGCTAGGCATATAAAATGGATGGATTGGTACGGGTCAAACTACTACTACTACAATTTATATAAGAAGATTTTGCAAAGAGGACATGACTTATCATTTCTTGAATCTGGGGAAGCCAACTTATATATTAATAGGGGCAGGCTGGGCGCGGAATGAAGAGCCCCGTTCGCAATAGTCTTGGTTGGGACACCGTCTCTCCTCGCCGCCTAACCCGGATTTCCACTCCTAAAAGGCACCTTTCTCAGGCCTCAGGTCTGGCTACCTTGTAGGAATGTCAGTTAGCGTTCAGGCAAGAAAGTCGCCATCATCCCTTTCTTCTTCCCAAACCTAGATCTTTTTGCAAATCTGTGCTTTGACTTCGCTTCGGGCAAACAACACACCAGCTGGCTCCAACTATGTAGCTCTAGGGTACCTATTCAAACCTATGCTGATTGCTTTATCGAACCAAAGGCCCATCCTGTGCAATCTAGGATGAAGCCAGAAGTATTGCCGTAGGGTGTTGGGTGCAGATCGTGATCAGTCTTCCACTCACTAAAGAAAGGTATGAAAGTTGCCAACACAGCCAGCTCGCTACAAGTACCAAGCCAACCTTAACTCGCGAATCAGCAAACCCAGGAAAACCAAATCATCGTCCTCCGATTTACGTATATAGGCGACTCCTTCATCGGAATGCCTCGTCAACACCATTCTCCGTCTTCCTCGTCCTGTGAAGAAAGATCTTCTTTAATGTCCAGTTCATTTCTTTCAGAACCTTAGGGGGGCGTTAACAAAACTATATAAGTTAATATTAAAGTGCTTTTTGACTGTTTTTGGAATTGATCTTACGTATAAAGCGGAGTAATGACTACTTATGTACTAGTCATGAGTGGTATGTGAAAGCGAAAGAGCGGCGTTACTACTTTGTTTTGAACCTAAATATAAGCTTTAACTAACGCCTATATGTGAACGGATACTTTCCAGCAAAGCACTATTCCCTGCCAGTGCTTTAGCCTTGTTGTACGAAGGAAAGCTTTGACGAGTGGTTGTTAGGGACCAAAAAACTTGCTTATGGAAATACTAATCCAAGCAGTAAGGGCTCATCTGTCTTTGGCAGGATATGAAGATGAAAGACGTTCGCTAGCGTTTCTAGTATTCTACTTGCTTTTCTACGCCAATTTTGACTCGGGCTTCCGCCCTTTTGAAAGTCTACTTCTTCAGTGCAAGGAAGTTCTCTTTTTGAAGTAGGGGCGGCCAACTACCATACTACTACTATAGCACTAGCACTCCACGAGTGTATTAGTTTGAGTGACTAGACTGAGATAGACCAACGGAGATTACTGCTTTTTTTGGGATGCCCTTGTGAACGAGGCAGAAGAAAAAGAGCAAAGTGCTTTTGTTCACTCTGCTTTCTCGCAAATCCAGTCTCACAACAAAGTCAGAAAGGAAAATCAGTTCTTATTCCCACCTAAAAAACAAGGACCTAGCTTAGCCACTAAGTTTTTCCAAGCCCGGGTAGTATAAAGAGAGGGGAAAGCAATAAAAGATTTCATTCTATTCTTTCAAATAATATAGAAAGGGGACCACCTCTGGGGATAAGGAAGTTAGAATGAGTAGGCTGACCAACCACAATTTGGAGCTTTATTTTGAAGTCAGCTAAAGTTGAAGTGAAAAAAAAGACCCCATCCACAATTTATTGTGTACTTTGACTTTCTTCTTTGAAGCAATTTCTGATCGAATGAATGGAATGCCCGAGACCTTCCAAAGGATCAAAATAGACCAATCCTGCGTGAATTTAATAAGTTTGAAGAAGTTTGCGTTTTCTAGCAACCTAAGCAAGCTACCTACCTAAGCAACCGGATGCCTAAAAGCTACCTACCTAGAAGTAATGTTGCTACCGGATGCCTATAAGCAATCGTCTTTAATAAGGCCCTACTTCAAGAGTGTGTTATCTCTGATTGCTTTCTATAAAGCAGGTTCTAGTGATTTCCCCTATATATTAATAAGCTGGGAGTCACTCCATTCTGGGATGCCAACCACCTAAGATTCTATTAACGAAAGAAGCAGACATGATCATCAAACTATATTTACTAGACCTGACATGCTGTCATCACTTTCAGGAAGTTAGACTAGCTTCTAACTATCTAAGGCTCTCTATAAAAAGAGGGAGGGCACATCAAGTTTCAAAACTCTTATGATTATTAAGGATCCATTTATTTTTTTAGAAGCTTAAGCTTAAGTCAGCCTTTTCCATTCATGCTTTTCTGTAAAAAGAGATCTTACTACTACTTCTACTTCCGAGTCTGAAAGTTGAGTCTGATAGGGATAAGTTTTTCTCTCAGATCCCCTTACTATATTACTAAAGCGCTTGCATAACCTATATTTCGCCTTACTATATTACTGGAAGTTCCACGTCAGAGAAGAAAAGGAATGTTTTAGACTGCTCGATCTTTTCATCTGAACCTGGGAGTGGTGCGGAAGAAGAAAGAATAACCATTCCTCCGCCCGAAATTATATAAGAATTATATAAGTAAGTCGGACTCACCTTAAAGTCCGACCGATCAATACAAGATGTCAGAGGTCATCCGAAGACGTATTCCGAGAATTCCTGACACTGAGATTGGATATAATTCCACACGAGACTTCCAGGTGCTTTGCCTGGCGTTTGCTTTTCTTCCTTCATCTCATCTCCTCGGGAGAAATTGAACAAGCTAGGCGAGGAAGAGGATCGGGATAAAGTGAGGTTGAGCGAGGGAATACGGAATAGGTTTCATCATTTGGTACTTCACTAGAAATCCAAGGAAAGACAAGGTACTTTACGCGATCCGCACCCATTAGTGCATTTCTGACGGCTGGCCTTACTATATTACTCCCGGAAAGACGAGAATTCTCTTTCTTGAACACAAGGCGTGGAAAAGAGGGAATCCAACGATGACCGATCAACCGGAAGGCGAAGCGAGTGGGATCAATACTTGTTTATACATGGCGGGCGTTCTTACCACAGAGCTATAAGGCAGAAGCCGAGGGCCGAGTTATTGAGCAATGAACCATTTTCTTTATATTTTATATTTTCTTTTCTTCTTCAACGATTCTTCTTGTTCTTCCAAACTGCACTTTGAACTCTCTGACTGAGGTAGGACTTATTAACCATGGGATTTTGATTCTCTGAGGTAGGCAAATTACTTAGAACAGCCAAAAAAGTAATATAGTAAGGGCGGAAACAATCCCAATATAGGAGCTGAAACCACGTATATTGGTTGAATCCACTCTCACTCATCTTGCCTATTCTGCTAGGTAATCTAAAAACCCCCAATGCCAGGTTTGGAAGATATTACACTAATCAAAAGTGATTTTGTACTTTTTTGTTGGAACTAAAAGCTCAGAGCCGGCGAATAGCGCATCGGTTTACTTTATTGAATGAAAAGCGCCACTTAGGAGACTTTTTCTATTTCGGTGCGAAACCTTTGTTGTGGCAAAGCCAGGGAAGCAAGTCTCGTAGACTATTATATTTCCCACGAGCTAGTAGCCCACCCCCAAGTGAAGCAGCATCTCTTTTTCACCCCATTTTCCCTGGGGACCAAGAGAAGGAGCAGCCCATTCAGGCTTGGTCAATTAAAATCTATTTCACTTTTTTTTGGAGATGGTTTCTTTTTCTTTTAGCGAGGTGGCCCCTTAAACTTTATGTAAACTATTGCCTACCTCCTTTTCTTTCTCAGCGTCCATTCATTGGTATTCTAGTTCCCTTAGTAAAGGATGACGTTAATTAAATAGGATAGAAGTTATGCAACATTAGCAACATAAGCTTCTCCCGTAGCTACTCGAAGGAATATCAGTTCTGAACCAGTACCAGTAGAAACTTTCGTGTCGCTAGAGGAACCACATAAACTGATCTAGCTGCTCCAGCTACATGAGTAGAAGCAAAAGTCACTTATATCTCCTACTTGATGAATGAAAGAAAGAATCCAATCCTCCGAGTATGGGAATCCCAGTCCATTCTAACCTTGACTGTCTGGTCACAACCCTCTGTCTTAGCATCTTTCTGTATCTAAGATACAGACTGGCTACTGGCTTTAACCCGATGCTCGGACTGACTGCATGGCAGCATTTCTACTCTAACTATGCTTAAGACATCGTATTCCAAGCTAAAGGAAATCAAAAAATATTCCTCAGTTTTGGTTTTTGAAAGTGCTAGAGTCCCCTCTTTCTCTATATTTCTTCTCAAGATAGGCGGCTAAGGCCCAACTTATAGCACTTTGAAGCCTAGGAGGGGTGTCCATCCTTGTTATGATACCGAGTTTGAAGTAAGGATTAGATTAGATCGAAGTAGTGGGCCCTTCTATCAGAAATTCCTTTTGCTAAGTGCTTGCTTGCCCTCAAAAAAATGTCCTAGCTGAACGAAAACATAGACATATTGTTGAGCTTGCTCTCTCTATCATGTCTCATGCCTCCAGGATGATATTTTTTATAGCACTGTCTACATCATCAACAGACTGCCTAACACTCATACACCTCACTCCTCAAACACTCTTAAAATAGACCAACTACTCTTTCAAAAACCCCCTGACTACTCTATTTTGCGAATACTTGGTTGCTTGCGCTTTCTGACCATACAACGATCATAAATGACAATTCAGATCAAAAAGTATAAGTGTTTTTCTTGGGTATTCTCCAGGATACAAGTGTCTTCACCTTCCATCTAACAAACTATACATTAGTCGGCATGTAATTTGTCATGAGACAGTTTTTCCCTTTCAAGAGAAATCTTGGCAACCCATTTCCTCTACTCCCTCCACTACTCCATCCTACACCTCCTCTCTCACTATTCCCCCCTCTATTCCTACTACTGATAGTGCCTCTTTAAACGTCCCTACCACCACCAATACCTCTATCATTGCTCCGGCTGCTCCTGCCACATCTGCTGCTGCTGAACCTTCTACCTCCTGGTCACCAGGTCAAAAGACAATACAAGAACTCTCAGAAAGTTTCCTGATCACCATGTCCTCCAAACATCCTATTACTCTTCCTTCAACTGATACTGAACCAACATCTTTCACTGCTTCATATAAAGACCCCAAATGGCGAACCGCCATGCACCAAGAGTTCACTGCTTTACTTCAAAATAACACTTGGGTCCTTGTTCCTTCCAATGCTAAACAAAATATAGTTGGTTGTAAGTGGGTGTTTCGAATCAAGCGTAAATCGGATGGAACCATTGAGCGATACAAAGCTCGCCTAGTAGCTAAAGGCTTCAATCAAGAAGAGGGAGTTGATTATAATGAAACTTTCAGTCCCGTCATTAAGCCTACCACTATCCGACTTGTTCTGAGTCTTGCCATCTCCAAAAATGGGTCTATCCGGCAACTAGATGTTAATAATGCATTCTGACATGGTGATCTAGAAGAAGAGGTGTATATGACCAGGCTTTGTTGATTCTCAATATCCACATTATGTATGCCTCCTCAAAAAAGCCTTGTATGGTTTCAAGCAGGCTCCTAGAGCCTGGTTCCACAAATTCCAATCTTGTCTTCTTAGTCTTGGCTTCGTGTGTTCTCAATCCGACACTTCCCTTTTCATTAAACACAATAACCTTGACACCACCCCGAATTCACTCCCTCTCCTTTGTTTTGGTGACTTTAATGCGATCTCTAGTCCCCATAAGTTGGGAAGTTTGCTTTAATTAATATCCTCCCGGGCTTTCAATGCGAATAATAGAGCTTTTAGAAAATTGCTTTTCGATTCGGGACTTCTTTATTTATATGGGGTTCAAAGGTCCGGCTTATACCTGGACAAATAAATAGGCAAAGCTCTTCTTCCTGGATCGCGCCATCGCCTCGGCTAGTTGGCTCAACCTCTACCCGTCTTCTCACGTTAACCACCTCCCCCCAATCTTCACTTTACGCCACAGCGACCACTCCCCCATTATAGCTTAAGAAGTAAGGGCTTCAAATCAAATCAAAAGAGGGAACCTATATAATACTCTAGAACATTAGTGGTTTTCGAATCCCGATTTCTCCCCTACTTTGACCACCCCCCCAATTACCCCACGAAAGATTCTCCCTTTACTAATATAATCAAAGGTTCGAATCCCATAAGTCCCGTAACTAATCCCATAAGTCCGGGTCGGTCGGTACCATAGTACCTTCCTTACCTATACTCTTTGTAGATCCTCATAGGACCTTCACTCACCTATGCAAGACAGGAGCGAGCCCTACCCTTCACTCTTTTCTTTGTCCAATCAAGGGCCTCACTATGAAGAGTCCAATCGCACCTCACTTACAGAAGAAAGAAGATAAGACAGGTGCTAACCACACTCTTACCTAGAGTAGAGCCAAGGTGCGTTGCAGTGCTTCTGAGTCCTAACTTCTTAGAAGAAAAGAATGAAAAGTTGATTCCGGAAAGAAGAACAGTTATCGCGGATCGGACCTCACTTCCGGTGCGGAGCAGCAGTGATCATCCTCTCAAGTCAGTGGGAGTAGGTCGGCAGCATGAAGATCAGTGAACGGGAGCTCTGAGCGACCTCGGAGGGTTCAATTAGCAACTGAAGTTATCCGACCGACATAGCATCAAAACCAGTCTCACTCGGAGAGGAGTCGGCCACTTTTCGAGTCCCATATAGGTGCGAAACCAGTCCCGCAGAGAAAAGGAGTCTAAATTGGTAGAAAAAGTTATCTCAGTAGACTGTAAAATAACTACTTTTCTTCTGGTAGCTTTAATTTAACTATATATAATATAGTAGAACCCACTCCGCGGTCGGTAACGTATCAGTAGGGCTCGACCTGCGAGTGAACCAAGGCAAGGTGGAAGGGAAGGAGCCAAGTGGAGAGTGCTTGACTTGAAGACCAGTTGTTCGTGAACCAAAGTGGAAGGAGCCTACCTTGGAACTACTATAGCGCGGATTCTTTCTTTGTGCTCAAGCCGACCAGCTCCTGATCTGAGGAAGGGCCCGCCTCTGTCCTGTGCTACTGGGAACTTCTTTCATTGGTCTCTTATTATTATTATTTGATCTGAGAACATGGAGCACTGCAATGTCAGCACTGGGATTCTTGCTAAAGGGAAAGAGGGACACTCGCTGCTTTGCTGGCAGGCTTGGCGAAGATAGGTGGGATAGATCGCGACTATCTACAATCAGAATAGAATAGAGAAGAGGAGCTAAGAGGCCTAAGAGAGGCAGGCTTGAAGGTCCCACGTAGCGCTTGCTTCCTTCCACATGATTGCAGAGATCGCGCGTAGCTTGACTCTGCCCCACTACGCGGTGTTCTATTATAGTCTAGCTCTGACTCATGCGGTTCAATAATCAGTCCCAGGCTACGTTCCCTTGAATCAGCTCATTCGTAGTGTGGAAAGAACTGAACAAGAGAGAAGAGGGAGACCAGCAGAAGCAGCCCACTTTGCCGACCATGTTCCCAGGCTACGATCTACCAGACATCGGCAGAGGGCAACAGTTGAGCGGCAGAGTAGAGCGACAGCTAAATCTCTGCAATCCATCTGAAGCAAATAACCCAGGCTGAGTCTCCGGGACAGGCTAGCTTGAGTGGAACGAGCCCACTGTAGACCTGTAGAGTAGAGTTGAAGTTACGCTCGCCCACGTAGCAAGTGGAACTATAGAGCCGACCTTGATTGCCTGCTTGCAGAAGAGCCAGTGCTTGCTTGCTGAGAGCCAGCCCGTGAGTGAGATATAGGACTGGAGGAAGCCGAAGCGAAGGCAGACAGCACACCGCCTAATCCGAGCTATCCCCATTTCAGTGAGCCGTGAAGAGGAGCTTCCTTTCCCCCGTCTACACTCTACATGATGAGGTCAGTCTTGATGAGGTCAGTTCTCTATCTCTTGTTCATGGAACTCGCTGCCGAACCTTCACTTTCTTTAGCCGATTCATTACTTTAATTATAGTAATAGTAGGACGCATGTAGCTTCCTCACTCAATAGGAGTTCTGTCCCACTACGCGGTATAGGTAGGGAGGGCTACCAAGCTCAACTCACGAGAAGTGAACCCAATCCCTGGCTAGGGTATGCGGGCATGCGTCGGAAGCTCTCGTTTACGAATCCTAGTTCAAGTTAATTGGCACGGTCAAGATTCAACAATGAAATTCAAGGTATGCTGCTCAATTAGGGTTCCCGCCCTAACCCATCAACTGCATAATGGGATAAGCTAGTGTCTTCTTCTCATCCTCTCATTTCCCTTCCCTAACCAATCTACTGCTGAATGGTATAAGCTAGTGTCTTCTTCTCATCCTCTCATTTCCCTTCCCTAACCAATCTACTGCTGTACGGTCTGTCTTATCCTTACCTATCTGATCTTCCGTGCTTTTTTATCCTAAGCAATCTTATCTTACGCACTTCTAAAGCACCACACGTCTGCATTGCTGAGCTAGCTTACAAGAGTCATGAATGTGAAAGCCATGACTCAGCGAACCATCTATAGCGACTTTCTTAACTGGGCATAGCTTTCGTCTTCTGCGGACCTTTCTTTGCTCGCGATCAAGATCTTCTTAAGTTCCTCTTCCTGACGATCCTTCGTAGGGGCTGCCTCGTCCTCCTGTGAGTTTATGTCTTGCTTAGAGTCGATCTTACCGTGCCTATTCCAATGAGTTGCCTCCCCGCTTCTCGCGTACTGGAGCTACTATCATCTTTCTTTATAAGATCTATGGTGGTCGGCTCACCTATGTGTTTGCTAAGAAGTCGCTATCGCTCAACTTTGCCGTTCGCTCCTCGCATATACATTGGTTGGCTGGACTCTTTGGCACTTGCTCTATTTGTGATTCATTGGTCGATCTGCCTGGGAAGGAAGACGCTGCCCTACTCTTATGATTTGCGAGAACTCTTTTGAATAGCCATGAACTTGACGTATATAAGTTGCAGCGGGTAAGGAATTGACTTAAGGGACGACGGAGGGAAGATAGCGGGTTTAAGGGAAGACCAAGGGACGAGAGGTGTACCTAAGCCACCTACCCACTCATCAGGTGTTCAGCTGACTTGCACAACCCCTAACGACTTTGAATTCGGCGACCCTTCTTGGTTGGGTTGCTGAAAGAGTTCAATCTCTTCCCTCGCCTAACAGAATTCTTTAAAGTGAAAGTAGAGAATCCTTGCAATCCATAGTACCAAGTGAAAGTAGAGCAAGTAGGAGAACTTGAGAAAGGTGCGGCAAAGCAAAAGCCTAGGAACTAGAATTCTGATTATCCTACTATAGTGTAGTGTGTGTGAAAGCCTTAAAATAGTGTGTGTGAAATCCCTCTTATCTCCAAAGCATCCCCGAGGAATCCGTGCGTAACGTAACGAGAAGAGGACGAGAGCCCAAAAGATTCATTCCGACTTTGATTCAATTCATTCCTTTCTTTGGTTTCGGGAAGCATATCATCCCTTTAATCCCGCTTCGCACCTTTTTGTTTGTTTCATTTTTTGCTTCGGCAGCGACCTGGCATACTCGTCTTCCACGAAGGCAGTTCTAGTCTAGTTCTCAGTAGCCTCCCATGTCCATCCCTATAGGTGCCTACTCCTCTCATATAAGGGTCGGTCTCATTCTCATATCATATGAAGATAGAGTAGATTGAGTAACCCTGGTACAGTGGTTAGAGTCTGCAAAAGAGCGATTCTAGAATGAGTCTTAGAGTTTATTCATGATCAAATTCATAGGCCGCAACAAATGATACTAAATTACAGCTATAAATTCATATGTGGTCTACTTTGAGTCAAATTCATAGGCTGCTTACTCAATTCTTAATAAAATGATTCGATACTGATTTGTCTCAACCAAGATTCTCAAGTTGGTTGTATGGCTATGTTGTTTGGTTTGTTGGATAAACTAATCAATTGGAGTTCCAAGTAGCTAGTCAATTGACTATTGGATGGCTAAGTAGTTCGGTATGGTATGCTTAATCAAATCGAAGATGATAAGTATTTTAATCTCTACTCGGAGCCAAAATTAAATTGGGCTTGAGCTCAATAGCTATGCAAGAAAAGGATCAATAGCAGCCTGGTATGGGAAGTATTTCCGTTCTATCGCTAACTTGACACCCCGGATCCCTGACTTTGACTTTAGTTGAGTGTAGGTCCGGAACGGAGGACTTATGGGTAGTATATCCGTTCTATCGCTAACTTGACTCCCCGGATCCCTGACTTTGACTTTAGTTGAGTGTAGGTCCGGAACGGAGGACTTATGGGAAGTATTTCCGTTCTATCGCTAACTTGACTCTCCGGATCCCTGACTTTAGTTGAGTGCTGGTCCGGAACGGAGGACTTCGGCTAGATGGGAGGGCTGAGCTCCCTAGCGTTGTTAGACCACTTCGTAGGCACATGACAGACTGATCCTCTTAGGCATGTTACCAATGAAGCCATGATAGACTAATGAAGCTCAATATTTGCCTGAAGACTCTCTTATTCAACAGAAGTCTCAACCAGAACTGAAAAGGTTGCGCTTGCTCTCGCGCATATAAATAGTTCTGTTGTCATCATCTTTGATTCTACTCCCATGACTATCCCCGGGTCAATTTGAGACTTCTCCCTCTCCCTAACGGTCGAGCCTATCGGTTCGTACCCTAACTATAAAACGATCCCTCCCCCCTTCTTTACGTCGGCCCAAGCAAATGTATTTCGTGAATGGCAGTAGCGATTCAAAACGTAGAAAGATCTAATCCCTGCCCAAAGCAACAGTCGTAAATGGCTTTGAGGCCATTTACTCTTCCAGTCGAGCCTATAAGCTATCTTTTATACCCTCAGCAGATTACAAGTAATGATTATCAGTGCCTAAGCTTTATTTAAGAACTGAGGAAAGTTTTAGAAGCATTCCAGTGCTTCTTGCCTTAGTGCGAAAGACTAGTGCCACTGTTGCTCCCTATGCGATAGTGCTCAAGCTAAGTACGCGGGGGGGAAGAAAGAAAGAACTCATTATCCTAATCAATAGGCATAAGGAACTAATCCATAGCAAGAAGGAACTCATTATGCTAATCAATAGCAAGAAAAGGAACTCATTATCCTAATCAATAGATGCTAATCACTAGTGGGACAGGGGAAAGAAGGCTTCTTTCTTTAAGTTAAGGGTGGACACTTCAATCTGCTTAGATGAAACTCTCTGTCCTTTAGGAACTCAAAGCTTAAAGGCTAGTCCCGGTAGGAACTCAAAGCTTAAAGGCTAGTCCCGGCATGATTGATGCCTTGGGATAGGAAAAAAACTGGACCAATCCTTAGCAGCAATGCATGAGCAACTGGGATAAAAAGAGTGAGCAGGGACTCGTGCCCTTATACTCTTAAGCTCGTGCCCTTATACTCTTAAGAGAGAAAGAAAGAAAAAGGAACCTAGCAAGGGACTCAACTCCACTAGGATAGGAAAGGATGAGCACATGGAACGTCGAGCGAGAGTCAGACTAAGCGTAGACTTTATTTCAACTAAAATGAGTTGAACTGAAGATTATAGAGATAGAGACTCTCCTAGTGCCCTAGGGATGAGATAGAGTGCCTACTCTTACCTAGGCCTTCCATGCGCTGTTCCAACGACTACTAGCTACTAGCTGCCCGCGCCTACTCTTTTATATTGAATTTGTTTTGTTTGATATTGCTTTTTCGATATTGCATTGCTTTTTCGATATTGATTGAATTTATGTTCTGTCCTTTGACCGAAGTAGTCTGTCGGACATGAATGTTTCGCTTCAGATGAGACTATATTGAGCCCTATGGATTCTTCCTAAATTAGATATTCGTTCCAGCTCTGAATAGCGTTCCTGCTTCTTCATTTGTTACAGTATTTGTATTGTATTTGAATGAATAGCGACGTGAACCTAAGGGAAAGAAAGCTTGACTCTGCTTCCCTAGCCTAAGGGAAAGAAAGCTTGACTTGACTCTGCTTGCCAATTTAACCGAAGCCTGGGATCGCATAGCTTCACTTGTCTGAGTGAGCTCCTCTGTACACGGACAGCCAGATCGATCTCAGACTGAACTGAACGGCTCACGAACTGGTTCACGGCTCCTGTAGTCGAGGAATAATAAAAGAAAAAGAAAATAGAGGACTAAAGGAATTGAACTAAAGGAACTAGAAGAGAAAGAGAAGTACGCAAGAGTGAAAGTAGGAACCCAAGATATCCCTATATCTTTATAAACATAAATCTTAGGAAGCAAAGAAATCTTAGGAAGCCAGGGCATGTAAATGTAAATAAGTTCAATCTTAGCTTAGGAAGCCAGGGCATGTCAATAAGTTGAAGGACTTGCATGTAAATAAGTTGAAGGACTGGAATGGCATGTCAATAAGTTTCATTTCAATACTTTATATATTTTATATTTCAATACTTTAGATATTTCGTCCAACAATTCTTTAACTTTAACACGGCAACTATCTGTATTGCTAAAGCAAGTACGAAGTGTAATGTATAAAGATACAGCGCGCAGAGGTCACGTACTTGAGCTTTTGCCTTTCGAGACTGAACACCTCTTGTGAATACCAAGAGCACTACTCATTGTGTTTCTATTTTTCCCTCTCCTATTTTGATAAAGGAATTGAACTAAAGGAACTATCCCAAGTCATTTCACTAAAGGAAGTCCTATAAGGACTCAAGTAATAGTGATTTTCATAAGATAGGACTCAAGTAATAGTAATTGAATATTGAATCTTTCGTCCCTCTTTCGCGCATCTGAGTTCAAAGTTAACTGACATCTGAGTTCAAAGTTAACTTAAAGATTCTCCTCACCTCACTTCTTTTCTTTCCCGCATCTGAGTTGAAAGTGAACTGAAATGAAAGATTATACATGAGGGGAAGAAGCGCTCTAGGAGTTAGGGAGGAATCAAATACCATGTTAGACTAAATACCATGTTAGACTTGGAAAAAGTGAAATATACTAGGACATTCACGACTTGGGTCAGATTGTTGACATTTGTGCCCGTTCTCCTCTACTCTAATTCTAATGGCGGACCTTGTCCGGTAGTTCCGATACTTTGATTGATTGAAATTGAATGTCATGGTTATAGTTGGTCTTATTTAGAGAAAGAAGAAAGAAAAGAAGTTTACACGTTTACACCCAGCTTTCCCATGAAGACTTGAGCCCATGTTGAGGAGAGATCCAAGCCGTCTCTTTTTATTTGAGTTTAGGGATGAGAGTTCGCTCATCACGATGTTCGGGAGAGTCTCGATATCCGCTGCTCCGGGTCACTAGCCATATCGAATTTGAATTTATCGAATCGTGAGAGCTCCGACCTGATATTCTACCGATTGCGTATCGCTTCACTTCTTCCTATCATCACTCTTTACGCTCCGTGAGGTTCATAACTTTGGGCTTAGCCCCCTCGAGTTATTAGCCAATAGCCAGACTTTTCTAGCCTTCTCTAGGCTTTCCTCTGACTCGGGAATTTAGTCAATGAACCAATGCTTTATTAAGATGCCATTTCGGGTAAAGAAGAGCAGAATCAGAGGATGAAGAGCTAACTAGGCCTTCCAGTTCTTGTGCCGGGCCCGTAGCTGAGTTAGTTCATTCACGAAGAAGCAGCTCTTGGTCTTCTAGCCCTTTTGGTGACGTGGACCAGAGGTCAGTTTGAATAAGTATGGTCGGAGTTGCTCTGGCAACTAACTTTGGGACGATCAACTATTTTTCCCAGCCTCCGGTCCACGTAGCACTATGGACAAGGAACTCTAGAGAGATTAACTTGGCTTTGGTGGAAGTCACTACCAAGCGGTAGATCAGAGTAGAGTAGGCTAGGCTTGATTCAGTCTCCTTTGCCTCAAGTGGGTGGAGAATCCAGAAGTTCACTCAACCCCTACCGGGGGCTTGCGAATCAAAGGGGCGGAGAGCTGCCTAATAAAAAACATCAGCAATATTGGGAAGGGGCGGAGCGTCAAGCACAAATAACTCATTTATTGCCGAGGGTAGGTCTTGTACCAGGAAGATACGAAATCAACCTCTTTTACCGCACCTTTCCTATACTATCGCTATAGCTCCGTACCCCACACCCCAGGTACTGCTATAACATCCGGTCCCAAGTAGAGTAGCGGAATTACTAATCCATTGACAAGTAATGAGTGCTCCTGTAGCTATGGGAGAGGGCTAAGGACTCTCTCTCTTTTTTAATAAAAAATAAAAAATAAAATGGATCACTAGGTGCACATTGGCCGTGCGCGGGCTTGATTAAGAATCCTCGGAGGGCGAGAGCAGTTATTAGCTATTCAAGGGGAAGGGGTGGATGGCACAGATGCCCAAAGCCCTCTTAGCCCTCTCGAAGACTCTTGAATAAGAAGAAATAGGCCTCTCAAGGCCAGGGAAGATAGAAAGAATCACTCTTCGTCCTCCATTACGGATGGAAGTCAGTTGAATAATTCGCGCAGAACCAGAGAGCTAAGCGGGGAAAAGGACTCGTGTGAGTGATCCGAGCCGAGATTGGCAAAAGACCGAGCGACCTATCACAATTGCTATTGCTTGCATGAGATTAGGGATCGGATCTGATCTTATGAACCAACTGAAAGCGGCATAATCATTCTCTGCCTCACGCTATGGTTCCTGAGAACATTTAGAAAAGCATATGAAAGTGCAAGGCGAGAAGGTCCAATTGGGAGTACCTTGACCTAAAGTTCTTGATTTTAAGCTTTTGGAAAGCGATCCGAAGACGCTAGCGGGTCCTACGCTATTTAATGCTATGCAAGAGGTGATGGATTCTTCTGAGGCTGAAGCTTGACTTCTCCGGCATATGTATATGATCCGTGGCTTCAACTCCTCTTCCAATCAGCTTGAACAAGAATCTAGAAGAAAGGGTCGGACTCTTTTCCTGCTGCTCTGGGCCGCGCTCCAGGAATCAGAGTTCCCGAGTCAGCTGGATGAGAATAATTTATTGTTGAAGAAAGCTTGCCCTTATTTAGATGAGAAGGAGTCGGGATTTCTTAGGCATCTCAGCCAAGAAGAGTAGTGAGCCTGGCCGGGTATTCTTTTCTTTCTTTATAAAGATATGATAGAGCTCTGGCACCAGACTTCATTTACCTAGCTCAAGCTATTAGATAGGACCTGGCTCAAGCTATTAGATAGGCACGTGTCACTATTTCCTCAGTCATTATACTATATCTTCCCTCTGAACAGGTCAGCTCGCCCCTAAAGTCTAAATTCCTAGGTACTCTAGTAGCTCACTTCAGGTTGCTCTTCTTGCATACTTGCCCGAAGGAAGTCGCTTTCAAAGGTTAAATCAAGTAACCTTTCACCTGGAATGAAGTGGGCAAGGCCAGGAAAGTCAGAAATGGAGTTATTGGTAAGTAATAACCACCAAATCTTTCTTCTACGGTAACGTTGTCAGCAATAAAACGGATTGCATCCCTTGTTCTAGGTAGAGGTACCATCGGGATCGGGACAAGATTCCAATCGGCAATTGGCCCCGTAATGAATGAAAAATAGGTCACATAGTTTAAAGAAAGGGATTAATCAACTTGTACTCTAGCAGGTATGACGAAGTTAAGGGACTCTCCTAAGCCTAAGAGAGGCTCGAACGTAGCCCATTCAGTTGGTGATTAATTAACCGTTCCTTGGAAAGAGTCCGCTTTCATGGCGAGCCAAGCCAAGTAGCCACACCAGCCTCAGCTAAAGAAAGAGATAGATAGATAATTCATCTACTTCGCTATTTCCTGGGGATCTATCGTATCGTTACTTCTCTCTGATTGTGATTTCCCACGTGCCGTACTATACCGCTCAGGAAAACAAACAAGAACCAGTCCCTTCTCCTCCTCTCCTTCAGTCGAGCATTCTGAACTTCCTCTCTATCAATGACTGAAGCTTAATCCAGAGAGAGAGCTCACTATACCACCAGATTGCCGCATTTGCTTATGAAACAAGAAAAAGAACAGCTTCTCCCGAGGAGAACTGAGCATAAGTCTGATTTCTTAGGGTAGTCATTCAGAAGATTGATTAGCTGAAGATGAGGAAGAAAGAAGTATGGAAAGAGCTTACCAAATTGATTATTCAAAGGCATCATTCCATGCATCGGAAATTACTTATTCAAATGCGGAATTACCTCATCTGCAGGCTGATTTACCAGCTTACGAAATTGCTTACTTATTAGAAATAGCTTTCCTCAGGCTTTGTCTTCATTCTGAGATAGCTTACTTTCATTCCGATTATTCAGATTGTCTCAGTCGGGATGTGGTACCAGTAGATGGGATTGAAGTGAAAGAGGAAAAGAATAATTATAATACTTTAATGTTGAAGTTGTAAAGGAGCCAATCCCTAGTGAATGGGCAATCTTTCGAAAAGTAGTCACCTCTGTAGTGAAATCAGGTCCAATAGTAATGGGGTCAGGATCATCATCCAATAGAACAAGCCCTCCCCTTATCTATCTTATCTATAGATTGTAATTTTCTATAGCGAAGGCAGTCCCATCGGCTTAGCTTCCGAAAGCCTTTGCCCAATTTAGGTTGACCATTAGTACCGGGGTCCCACCTTCTTCATTGCTTCGGTCCGTCTCCTATAGCTTATAATAAGTATAAGCCTTCTGTTTAGGCTGGAAGCTCGCTTTCTTCGAATCTCCTTTATTTGTGCCCTATAACCCTGACACGTAGAGATTCCTTTTCGTCGAGCTCGCCAACTTGACTCTGATCGAAAGATTCTCCATATCCAATCCCAACGAGAATAATCGAAAGGCTGGACACAAAGCCATATAAAGCCCGGTGGTTCTCCATACTTGCTTGTGCGACTAAGGGTTTTTCAATAAAGAAAGAATCCCGGGAAACTTGTCTTTGTCTTCAGTCTCCTTGCTACACTCCTTGGTCTACTCTCCTGATCTTCCATTCCTACTATGTCTAGCGCAACCTATTGAGCCTATGAAAGCTCGGAATTGCTTCATTTCATTCGACTTCGTTCAACCTTCCCCTTTGGAGGCTCCGGGCTTATACCTCCCAGACTAATGCTCGATATTCCATTCTTCTTATTATTCTAAATCCAATTTCTTCCTCAGTGACTTATTATTATCAAGGTTTAATGCAATCGTCCATTGGGACAAGTCTAAACATCAACTCTACTCTAGAAAGTAGTGCCTCAAGAATGACTACGTCATTTGGTCTAGTTTAGTGATAGCCTTAGGTCAGCTTGCTTCGCTCTGGCTCTCCGGCGATGAAGCAAAGAAAGATGTAATATAGTTAGTAGGGTGTGATTCAGACCTCTCTGAGACTAAGAGGGGTAGATGAGCTCTAAGCCTTCTAAGATGAATCCCAAAAGCAATCGTCACAGCTTTCGGCACATTATAGTATAGAAAGTATGCTACTCTACGATAGAGGCAAAAACCCTATGCCGGTGTTAGAATGGAGATCTTCGTCCTATCATCCTTAGTTTGTGACGTGAGCTCTTCAGTTCGTGAGTTCTCGAGCGGTGAAGAAGCTGAGCTACTATCCTTTATCCTATCAACAAGGCAAAGCGGACTAATCGACTATCTCACAACATATAAAGGCCTCGCCTCAGATATTGGTTCCCTTGATCAGCCAGCGGCTTGCAAGATCTGGAACGACCGGCGAATAGAAAGCTCTATGTAAGGTAGAAAGACGTCAAGAAAGCTTGAATAAGAATAGTTGATTCAATAGCTGCTGCGGCCTTTAGAATATCCTCTTCCTGGAAGCAAGCTAGGCTCATAGCCATCTCTTTAGCGTCTTGCCATTCCTGAAAGTAGAGTAAAGGACCAGGGCTCACTTCCTTTCATGGGTTCGCCTCCTTGGGCTACTTTATATATATCTTTCCAACGAGAACCTAGTAGCCTCATTGGTGATTGATCATATAGGGTCTTCAAAGCCCTTTCTTTGCTTTCTCAGCTGATGATTGAACCAGGAAGCGAGAGCCCTTTTCTTTGAACCTAAA
The DNA here is from genome assembly GCA_037177295.1 of Kaempferia parviflora. Classification (NCBI taxonomy): domain Eukaryota; kingdom Viridiplantae; phylum Streptophyta; class Magnoliopsida; order Zingiberales; family Zingiberaceae; genus Kaempferia; species Kaempferia parviflora. The sequence goes on from JBAMIE010000069.1 coordinate 473,442, forward strand.
TAACCATCTTTCTGCGGATCGTAGGCTACTCTTTCATTGGTCTTTCTCTAAGACCCTTGGGACTCATTGATAGCCGGAAGCAGTCGTCCTATGCAGGCAAGCGAGAAGGCTTCGAAACATTTCAAATAGACTTTATCGATAATATAATTTAGGTCCTGTAGATACTAGCACAACATCTCCTATTCATAGACCCGCACCAGCCTTTATAGACAAACAATCTTTTCAAGAGGAATGAAAGTAGTGTTTAGCTCCTTATCGCCGTGTAGGAAAAAGAGGACTATTTGGGGGAGTAGGTAAAACTGTACTCATCATGGAATTGATGAACAACATTGCCAAAGCTCATGGAGGCGTATCTGTATTTTATTTTGCGGAGTAGGCGAACGTACTCGTGAAGTAAATGATCTTTACGAAAGAATCCGGAGTCTTCAATAAATCTTGCATCTAGTTTTTTGTCAAATGAATGAACCGCCGGGAGCTCGTATGAGAGTTGGTTTGACTGCACTAACCATGGCTCCATATTTCCGGGATGTTAATGAACGTACTTCTATTCATCGACAATATCGTTTCGTCCAAGCGGGATCAGACCGCCTTATTGGGGAGAATGCCTTCTGCAGTGGGTTCCTACCCTTAGTACAGAAATGGGTTCTTTGCAAGAAAGAATGACTTCTACCAGATCCATAACTTCGATACAAGCCCTTTACTTTATGTTCCCGCGGACGATTTGACCGACCCTGCTCCTACCACGACATTTGAACATTTAGATGCTACTACCGTACTATCAAGCAAGAGGGTTTTCTGCCAAAGGTCTTTATCCTGCACCTTTCGATTCAACGTCAACTATGTTAGAACCTCGAATCGTTGGTAGTCAGGAAGAGGAGGCAAGGGATTGCTTTATTATATTATTCAATTTATATTACGAAACTGCGATCAGAGTTAAGTTCACAACGTTACAAAGAACTTCAGGACATTCTCATTATAGCTATAGCGATAGCGGTTGGACGAATTATCCGAAGAAGATCGTTTAAGAGATCTTTGCCAGAGCACGCTTGAGCCTTTCTTATCACAACCCTTCTTCGTGGCAGAAGTATTTACTGGGGAACCTAACCAGGAAAATCAAATATGTTGGTGTCTTCTTGCAGAAAGAATTAGGGGGATGATCCTTTCCGGAGAATTAGACAGTCTTCACGAGCAAGCCTTTTATTTGGTGGGTAAGGTAAGATCGATGAAGCTACCGCGAAAGCTATGAGGAGTTGAAGAAATTCAAAATAATCCTAGTGTACTGACCATTCAGAATCAGAAGTTAAAGAAAGAGATCTGTAGTGGGCAAATTGGCACCAACCCCCATTGCCACGGCTGTAGATATAGGTGAGAAGTAGGAAAGACCTTAACAAGGACCAATGGTTAACGGTGGCTCTGATGGGTGCAAACCGATCCCTTTCCTATTGTTATAGTATGGTCAAAGTTCTAGGAGCAATTCCATTCACGTTATGGAAGGTCGGCGTACCCAAACTCTACCTCGAGAGTGGCAGTCACGGCTAAAGAAGCACTCCCTCCCGATACCTGATCACTGCCGTCTCGTAACCGAGAATTGACATTTGCGTCTTCCAATCCGCTATGGGATCCTAGGGTTGAGCATTCTAAGTAGTAATTGTTTTTCTATCTCCTTAGGTTCGGGGTGCCATGAAAGAAAAGATATTATGAAAGAATTTATAATTAAAGATATTTCAACAGGTGCCCTTATCAGTCGAGCAACTTCCTCATATTCTACCCCGAATGGAAAGACTGAAAAGAGGTTTCACTCCCATGAAAGGTGAAGAAGCGAGAAAACCCCTTACTTAAAGATAGCTTAGCTTGATCGGGACGGGAATCAACCCTATTAAGAAGGAATGAACTCTGAGGTTATCTTGCACGGGATTCTCTAGTAGTAGAGTTCGGGTCTAAGTTCATGCTTTAAGTTAATTAACAGAAGGGAGTGAAAACCTAAGGGGCGTAGCGGAGAGGGACGTAGGGCTCGACTGACTAAGGAACGAGCGATAGCGCACTTACAATAAATTCGAGCGCAGCGACGTGGAGACCAGAGAGAGAGGGTAGCCCCGATAGGCTCGACTGACTAAGGAGAGGGAAAGGTAGGGAAAGAACTCAGAATTTCGATTTACCTGCTAAACTCGAAACCCAGTTTGAGTTTTCGGATTTAGTTTTCGGACTCAGGAGAGGGAAATAACTTAATAAACTCGAAACCCAGAAAGAGTGTTTTTTTTTTTAGGATTCGGACTCTGGCCTAAACGGACAGGGAATTAACTTCTAAACTGAAAACGCTGTTTTAGTGTTTTTCTTTTCGTTTTCGGACTCTGGCCTAAACAGACAGGGAAAAATCGGAAAAATCTTATTCTTGAACTTTCCCTGCTAAACTCGAAACCTCGTTTTTAGTTTTAGTTTTTCGACCTGGGAAAGAACTCAGAATTTCGATTTACCCTCGAAACCCAGTTTGAGTTTTTTTAGGATTCGGACCTTCAGAGGGGGGGGGAACGAGAGATGAGAGTGAATTCAAAGAGTTCATGGAAAGATTGCGTTTTAGCAAGAGTCAGAGTCGTTCATTTCATTCCGACCTTAAACTGAAAAAACACACTTTTCAAAAAGATGTTAGGAAATGTTTAGTATCATCACGTCACTCTGTTCGTCCGTCGCTATCGATGAATGAAATGATATTCATATATTGAATTCTGGTATATAAAGATTCCTATAAATTATATAACTTTTCACTTTCATTCCATTTCAAAGTCTCATCTCATATACTTCACATTATATACTGAATTAAATATGAGAATATGATGAATCGATAGCTAAGTGAAAGAGAGAGTTTAAAGTACGGCATTTCGTTTTCTTTTCTTTTGGTCCGAGTGAATCTACTGTAAAGAAAGAGTGAATTGGCTGGCGCACCAGCTGTCCAAGCAAGAAGGGTAGCTTTTCGAACTGTACTTACCTTCCTCGTTAACACACGGATGAAAGAGAAGACCTTCACCTTACTACTACTTCACTCGCACTCTCCGCCCCTCTGCGTTCACATACTCAGAAGAAGAGATCCGTTATCGTCAAACCTTGGGTCAGCGCTGTCTCGCCTCACGCTCCCTACCGTCTTTGTTCCTGAGCGCGTAAGGTACGAGTGCAACAACGTCGATAGTGGTAGAGACGTCGTTTCACTCGTTCCTGGAATGAACGACTCTTCCCGGGAAGCTGCTAAGTTACGACGGCTTCAACATTACAGGTAGACATCCGCTTTACTGGGAACTATTGGTTTGGTCGACTGATTTGAGACTTGTCTCAAGAGCTTCTCGGACTCCACCTACGGGAAAAGAAAAGAGTTCACGTCGCCCCGTCACTTCGTTCGGCCGTCGACGTGATAACGACGGGTCACAATGAAAGTTAGAAGTTAAGTAGTAGTAGTAGTCCGATCTTTCTTGCGCGAAAGCGCAAAGAGGTCTATGCTTATATATCCCCTCAGCTCCGGGGGGGCATACACAGATATGGAAGGGTCTTATATATAAAGAGAAAGTATTTGCGGCAAGCGCTACTTTCTCATCCCTGTTCCTGAACGGATCGGGTGAAATCTTGTTGAAGCCTTAAAGTACAGAGCAGAATGGCCTATGCAAACCGGAATCGAGATGGTCGCTGCTTACCAGATATTGAAGGTCAATGGCCGCCAGAGGTCTCCAATGGGTGATCCCGGGAAAGGCGATTATACAACGGGTTATTTCACTCCTAAATTCCGGGCTTGGTTTGCGAAAGAAAAGAATAGGTTGAGAGCTTGGTTTCTTGTAATTAAACTCAATTCGGAGACATTCCTTTCTTTTAAGGACTTAGCTCATCTTCAGAGGTGACCTGGTCCTGAGAAGTTTACCAGTCAAGCAAGACTTGTATGACATGCCCCTACTTCAAGTAGTCGGCCCTTCTTGCCTCTTTACTATAATAAGATAGAGGATGAATGGGGAGTGGTTACGACCTGGTCGGTCTTTATCAATAAGCCGATCCATCCGACGATGGCCCGGTGTTAGAACGCTTTCCCTCTAATTACTACAAAGCGCTCATAAAAAAGCTGTGCAATTCTCTTTTTCATTTATAAAGAATGGGGAAAGGCATGTCAGATGTCAGTTCTTCCAAAGTGTGAGGCTAGCTGAGAGCACCCCTCTATTAAGAAAGGGAAGAGAAAGGGGAGAGCAAAGCGACGTCGACGGGCTAGAACAAAGTGGAATGAATGACACCAGCAGCGGAGATCAGCGCTTTCTGACTCTACGGGGTGGCTCATCATAATATAATAATAAATACCGAATTAGAATGGGATTCAGACGCTTTATCCAGGAAGCTTGTCTAACGTTCCAACCGGCCGGACAGGGAACTCAATCCATTTGGCTGTTGTGCGTACGAAACTTGCCTTCAAGCTTGAAATGACCATGAGAGTCAGATCAAGAGTCTAATCTTTCCCCGAGTACTGAAGGAGCGGTACATTCATACTTTTCATGAGTGTGTGGCAATGAATTGGGATGAACGTCGGGGTACTTACTTGAGCGCGTCATTATCACATAAGCAAAAATCAGAGTCGTGAATGGCGCATTATATTATATGGCGTTATCACTCTTTCCTTCCATGAACTCTACCACGTCGCCCCGTCTTAGTCGCTTTGCAGCAAGAGCCCCGTCTAACTCACTCGGTCGTCACGTGAGTTCGTCCGTCGCACGTCGTTGCACTCGTACCTTCAGTTCGTCACTGTTAGTAGACGAGAAGGCACCGCACCTGGAGCCTAGCCTGTGGGTTGGGCTGTGAATCTGCCTATCCGGAATGGTGAAAGCCCGAAGCCGGGAGAGGGTTGCAGTCCTTTCAAGCTGCTTGAGGAACATCAGAAGTCACGAAGTCTTGCTTTGCTGTTCATCTGGTTAGATAGTTGATTTGCCCGCTCTCCTCTAACCCTATCGGGGGCTTCTTCTTTTTCAATAATACACTAGCTGACCCAGCCTATCCATCTCAGTTGGAAAGTAGCATCCCTAGCAGATTACAGTAATTGCGTGCCTTAATTGGGGAAGTTTGGGAGTATAAATGGTATTTCCCCAACTAATATTGAATGTTAGACTAGACTATATTATATTATGGGCAGGGCCGATGAAATCACAAACCAATCTTTGCTTGCAATCGCTTTTAGCTACGAAAGATCTACCCTTAAATTGAGACTCCTGTAATTTAGTACTCTCCGATGGAAAGAGTAAATGGCCCAAAAAGTCAATGGCCCAAAGAGTAAATGGCCCTGAGGCCATTTACGACTGTTGCGTGGACATTTACGACTGTTGCGTGGCCTAAAAGTGAATGGCCTGAGCCTCAAAGTGAATGGCCTCAGCCATTCACGATGTTGCTGAGAGAGTTGCTGATCGGCTGTTGCGTGGCCGTGGTAGTGATTCACTCTTCTCTCTCTATCTGCCTATGGGTCGATCCTTCCTAGTGTATATAGTCGGCCCTCTCTCTCTCCCTATGGGTCTATCCGTCCTTTAAATATACGTCGGCCCTCTCGCAAAATTAAAGTCAAGCGAGCCTATCCTTACTGTACCCTTACGGTCGAGCGATCGTTCTTTATATTCTTAGTCGGCGCATGCGGAGTGAAAATCAAAATTATTCGATTCGTTAGTCGCATTTTTATTTTCACTGTTTTCTTTTTTTATGGCAATGATATCTCTTTCTTCTTGTTATACCTAGTTGCTACCTTTACCTTTGCTACGCTCGGATGCTACAACACCCTCCTATTCTTTCTTGAGTGCTTCCCTTGACAGAAGGACTATGGATAGAATAGGGTGACCGCCTAGTATCACTCCTTATGAGTCCAAGTTTGGGCTCCACTTGATAGGAGCACTTCTTGTAGGAAGGTTAGGAGTGAACAGGTAAGAGAGCATTAGGGATGCCATAATTGGTAGCCCGTAATGCGAACGTACGCTAACACATGCAGCTAAAGGACTACTTCTAATCCTACTCTTCTGGAGATGAAGAAAGAAATATAAATCCCGTCTTTCCTCTAGTCTGACTCGCTCTCCCTACCATGCCCTAAGCTAACAAGACCTGAAAGTGCTGCTAATCTTAGGGAGCGCAGTTGTAGAGATGCCTGGTATGAAAGACATGCTTGAATACACTTTGTTGAGGAGTTGGATGAAGAGCTGGTTGCGTTTGGTTCGTTGGTACTATGCGGTTGCTATGTCACCGGATGTCACCATACAAGAGTTGTTAGATGGGGCACCTGTTGTGACCACTCACTGGAACCTAGAGCAGAAAGATTCAAATCTAGTACGTTTTGGGAGAATGTGGATGTGTTATGACTTGGTTGCTTCCCTAGGTTTAGAACATAGACCTGGGATTCTACCTTCATCTTCTTTCTCAATCAGTCAGAAGTTGGCTTCACCTCCGGGGACCGGCTTCGCGGGATCCCTCTCTTTGATAAGAGTGCTTGTGGCTTCTACTGGTGTCTTTTGTACCTGCATTAAGGAGGGTTCTCTTTCCAGGTAGTTTTTTATATATCGGACATTGGTTACTGGCACTCGGGTCCAATCCTATTTTGCAAAAAGTAATGACTAACCAAGGAACGCTACCTCATAAGATGTTAGTTCCAGGTGGATGGCTAGAGCTATAGTCGACCGGAAACCCAGGTACTGTTGATACGAGAAACTAGAGTAGAGCGGACAAGACCGGGTCGAACTCCAGTTAAGCGCATAGAAAACCTAGGGACGCTTCCTCCGCCATGAAGCAGCACTAAAGAAGGACCGCGCTTCCTCTGGTCCGGAAGACAAGATTTCATAAGCGAAAACCTAGAGCGGGCGAGGCCTCGTTCCAGCATATCGAACAAAAAAGTGGCATCCGTCGAATGGCACCCGTGTTCGTTATTTCCTTCTACTTCTAGGCGAGGAGGCGGTTAAGTCGTGATCTCTGCTAAGTCGCAACCTCTCTCTGACTTCTTTCCGAATTTGTTTTCAATCTTTAATTCGGGGACACAGTTACAGTTTGGAGACACAGTTTCTTGCTGTTCTGTTCGTGGTTTTACACCCAGGACCAGAGAGTTTGCTTAAGGGATCTTTTACGTGAGGGATCTTTTAGCAGCAAGGCTGCCTGCTTCCACTGCACCCTTAACCTACGATATTCCTTCTGTCGGTAAGTGCCAGCCGGATCGGCATCTCCTTCTTCGCCTCGGCTGGGTAGCGATGTGTTTAGTGAATAGAGCAAGTTTCCCAGGAAATTGCTTGATTAGTTGGTTTGACCTCGTAAACATAATATAGAAATGATTTGAGCCTTTTTCCCAAGACCAAGATGTGAGTTGTGATACTTTCAGATGCGTCTCGATCCACTTTCAAACTTCTTTTTTTGTTCAAAAGTGGTACATAATTCATATGTCCACAGCCCTTACACAGGAAGATAGAGACCGCGCCTAGGCCCTTCCGCAGGGGCGATCAGACAGCAGACAGGGATAAAGGCCGGATATCGCTTCCTATAATATATTCTATTAAGGCTCTTTTCGATAGGCACTGACCTCGATCATACTTTTTTTTATAACTATATAAACAAATATAACAAGCGTGCGATAGAAAGCATCAACCTACGGAAAAACGAATTGATTGACTATTGAGTGCAACCCCGTAACTAGATAGACTATGGGTAGTTCAGGTGCGCGTCTTATATAACGCATGCCAATGTTGCCACCGACAAACGTTTGACTTTGACTGTGAAAAGCTCCAAACGGTAGTTTAGAGTAGAAGGAGCTCGAAGTTGGAATTCAATAGTCTACAAGCCCGCCCCTGAGAGCGAAGTTGGAAGAATCTCTGTTGCCGTATCCGATGATGCTAGCGCAGTCAGAAGAATGGGTCAAGTGGGAATTGATTCGTTTCAGTTTCCGAAGTCAGTTCGCCTAGTTTTAGGTTTGAGCACCTTCGCTGTAGAAGCACCTCTTTTCTTAGCTAAGCGCAAAAGGCACTCGAAGGAGTAGTGGGACCAACCATCACTACCATAGGGCTCTAGTGGTCAATCCTGCCACACTCCTATTTCCCCTCACGTGTCAACAAGCAAGTTGGGTGCTCTCCCTTAACGTGGTAGGACTCTGAAGAATACCCTCTGTCTCTTCTCTGTGAGCTATCCCGATTCTTATAGCGGAGGAACGGCTCTATATCGACTTAAATCCTTGTCTAATGCCTTTTCTCGCGCAGCAACACTAGTGCTGATTGATGAAATGCCTTTTGACCAATAGAAAGAGATGGCAGCTCAGGCCGGGGCCCCCCTTTACGATTGATTCATTCAACCGTGGACCGCTTATGTATTCCCCTAACCCTCCTCGCGGTCCAACAGCCCATGAGTTATTCTAAGAACCCGCTCCAGACGGGTCAACCTGGTAACGTAAGAGGTCTTTTTCTTTTTCATTATCTTCTTATGGACCTATATTCTTTTACGTGCTAGGCCTATCGTCACGGTAAACGTTCTTGTCTCTCGAGCTTTTGTCGTGGAGGTGGCTGTCTAGACCACGTAATCCGAAAGTTCTATATTAAAAAGTCTATGTCTACCCTTTGTCTATAGCGATCGGTTACCCGTTGGGTTAGAAGACAAGAGTATGGCCCCTACTACGCTTCAAGCTGCCAATCCAGGAGTGGAGTCTCGGGATCGAGGATTCAAAAGGAAGGGGTCATAACACGCAGTCGGCGCGTCGGACCTTTCTTTTGCCGAATTGCTTGTTATGGTATTTTAGGAGTTCTTTTGAGTTTAGTGCTGGAGGAGACGGTAATCAAGATCCATTCCTAGATTCTTGCCCTTTTAAAGAAGTGGATCTGTTGGAGTTTCCAACTCGGAAAGACCCACTATTATTCTAAAGTAAAACGGGGTTTCAAGAAAGTCAAGTTCCCTCCCGGCCTCCTAGCTTCATAAACTGCTTGCTTTCCTTCCTGGCTAGCTTTCCAATCGCAGGCTTACTTGCTTTCCTTGACTTAACTTTCCAGTAAAGTAGAGTAAAGTACGGGGATCTCTCCAAAAAGAAGAAGCCCCTACTGAGGGTGAGGGTTCTGTTAAAGGTTGAAGACATGCTCTTTATGGTCCGTCCGGTTGGAAGGGCCTACTTTCGTAGAGGAAGTTGAAACTCGGCCGGGACCTTACTTGAATCGGTTCTTAACCCTGGAAAGGAGGGGCATCTACTGACTTTGGATACTCACTCGGGGCCTTTAAAGGAAGGGCAACGGATTCTCATGCTTTTCCTCTCCTCATTTTCCGGGGAAGAACGGTAGAAGAAGTCTTCCTAGGCGGGGACATATGCTCCCTAGAGTGAAGAGGACGGGGACCTCTTCTTTAGCTCTTGCCCTCTCGCGTAGTGAATTCCTTCCTTCTGAGCTTCATCTAGTCAACAGAGAAGGGGGGAATAAGAGAATCAATGTATACTTCCCGCCAGTGTACGGATTAATAGGTAGGAGCTTCTTGACTTTAGGGCTTTAGGCCGGGGATGAGTGGGATAAAAGAGCTAGTGCGCCGGGGGTGCAATCAAGTGTTGCTAGGGGCCACTGATTTTCTTTTTGTGCCAGAAGAGAAGGGGTAGCCTGCCTAGTCGGAGGACTCTTTCTTCGGAATTTTCTTTATCCACTGAGAGGGGGCTAAATACGGATGAGAGGGGAGGTTCAGTTCCTTTTTGTTTGAGAGAAGGGCGAAGTTTGATACGACCTCTTTCTGAGTCGATTGATGAGGGATCACTCCTGGGAGAGCTCTTCCTAACAAGAGAGAAAAGAACGATACAAGAGGCAGTCTTGCACGAAAGAAGGAGTGAAAATGCTAGAATGTGTTTAAGCACCTCAAGACCTAAAGCTTTTTCCCAGGGCGCCAAGTCTTCGGGGTTGAGATGAGGATAATGAAGGGGGGTCTGACCTTTTGCAGAGTAGGGCTAAAGAGAACAAGAAGAGGGGGCAGGAGAGCCTTTTGGCTGCTGCGCGAGAGGGCTCACCCACAAGAGTGAGATCCGTTTTTGACCCAATGGTGCAGCTTTGGACCCAAGAACTTCCTTCATTCATTTGGCTGGCCTAGCTGGCCTACTTTTTGACCCAAAGCCGGTTCGGAATCATATATCGATGGCAGGGGTAGAATCGTCGATTCAATGATCAGAGATTCCCTGAAAGGAAGCCCTGTAACCAGAATGCGGAGAGGTATTCATATAGAAGCAATAGGTAGGGTACGTCAAAAAGGTCTGGTTATGGCAGGTATAGCACGAAGAGTAGTCTTCTCCTAACCTGCCAGGAGAAAGGCAAACAATCAGACAAGAGAAGTACCCTTAAAAGCTCTCTTTCTTCTCTTAAGAGATTTCGAGTTGGATGATTTTCATCTCTCAAATAGGAAGGGAAAGAAAGTGACAACGTACGGGTTTCACAACTGGGCTTTTCCGCACAGAAAACGGTTTACCCACTACACCCCGGAAAACTGGTTTCGTTTCCAAACGGGGAAAAGCCTCTACTAATACAATACAATATTCCATTAAGGCTTTCACCGCTACTTTGACTTTACAGTGGAACCTCTGAAGCGAACTTGAGCATAGAGAAAAGCGCTTTTCAGACCCATTCAGGGAATCACCCATGAGGCTGGATTCTCGTTCGAAATGTATAGAGAAAGTAGGCCAAGGAGACGAACAAAGAATGTTGGTCTTCGACTTACCCCTTGTTGATCAGTATACTCTTAATCTTCAGCTGCGGTGGAGCTTCCCTTTTATTGGGCCCTTTGCGGTACTTCTTCGGTCAATTAGTCAAATGGTTATAGCTCGGCGATGTGCTTCCACATCTTAGGCAAAGAAAGTTAAGATGCTCGAAGGAATATCATTTCTGGATCCAATTCATCATCTTTTCTATTCTCTATGATACCTATACTAAGGAGGCAAAGAGTCTTTGAAGGCCTTAGGAGCAGGTACTAGATGTGGGGAGATCGGATCGTATAATGGAAAATATCCCAAAGAGAGAGAGAGTAAGTAAAGAGGGGTAAGGAAATTGTCTAGTCTCACTCGAAAGAATAGATCATCAAGGGCACGACGCCTCTTCGGAGCGGTCCTTCGCATGCGTCCTGGTGAAGGGGCCGCCCTAGCCCTGTCTTCTCTGTCTCTAGTCATTGAGTAAATAAACTGCTATCTGCTTTCTTCCCTGTTGGAAGAAGGCTATCTCGGCACGAGGCCGTATAAATTGTAGATTTGCTTGGGTCCAGGGCTCTGCCGATGGCCAGATAGGCGAAGCGGTTCACCACTCTGCTTCCAGATTTCATTGTTAGTCTAATTTCATTATTGAGCGGGGCGTAGACTTGCCCGTCTTGAGGTCGATTCGTTCGGATGTCAGTACACTTCCCCACTTTTGTAACTTTCGTTGAAAATGGAGTCGGAAGGGCTCCTGTCATGCATTCGCCCATGACGACCATTCGGTAAGTTCTAGCGCTCTTTTCGATCCCAGGCAAGTCCGACTGACCGTGTACTGTGCCATAGTAGCACTCTGAGCGGAGGGGACAGCCCTAACTATACCAAAAGTGGCATAGCTAAAGACCCCCCTCTGTCTTATTTATCTCTCTTTGTCCCTGCGAGGCGATCCAGAGTTTTGAGCTTTGTTCCTGGTGTCGCCCTCCGAACGCTGTAGGTCAAGCTTAGCTTCTCGGCTTCATTGCTCTCACCCGGTCGAGACTATCGGAGCTTCTTGATAGTGGGCTAGCTCTGAAACCTAATCTAATGAGTGGGGTACCGCTCCTCTACTCGTACTCGCTTGTCGACTCTCTTCCCGAGGAAATCAGGTGAGACTTCCTTTCTCGCTTTGAGGCTTGCTTTGATCAGTCTGACACAGCCCCTTTTGTCACAGCGGATTCTCTTTCTGAGTCTGGGCGCTAATCTTCTTCTGACCGTACTTCCCTTGTTCTCCCTATGGTCGAGACAGCCTAACTTCGGTATGAAAAAAGGAGTTCCGCCAATGTGTTTTGATGTTATTCCTCATGACTTTCCTTTGACCCCCATGAGGAAGACTGGAGCTGGCACTCATACTAACACGGATTTCTTCCCACTTTGATAAGAACCGCGAGGGTTTCTTTCCATCAGTACGGATCTGCTTCGTTTCACTACCTTAACTGAATCAAGACAAGCGCTATTCGTTAGCTTGCATCTCGCTATTCTTCAGTGAAAAGGAAGAACCTAATTAGATCTTGCCCCTTGGCCTTATCTAAAGCCCCCTTTCATGAACTAATCTGTACCGTACTCGCTTTGACTGGCTTTTCTAATCTACACTTTCTAGCCTAACTGGATAGCCCACTTCCTCATTAGGGATTCTAAAGAAAAAGAAATCTGGTCGCCCAAGATAGTAGAAGAGATCCTTTTTCACTAAAAGAAAGGTAGCCCGCCTTCCTAGTAATACACAAAGATTCTATACCAGTAGAATACACAAGGATTCCCCACCCACTATTATCGTATTATAGAGATGAGATGTCGAAAGATAGAGATAGAATCGAGACTTCTTTTCTTCTATCTCTCTTGTGGCATTCATCATATAGAGTGCACAATGTGTCTCTCTCTCATCTAACTCTCTCAATCGGAAAGGAAGATCACAGAGTAGGTTCCGCCCATAGAGCTTCGCCAAGAGTGGACCAGGCCATCTGGCGGTCCCGCAAAGCCGGCAACGGAAGCTATGCCAACTTCTTACTGATTGAGAAAGAAGATGAAGGTAGAATTCGCATTTCATAAATGAAAATGGAGATTGTGAAAGTGTGTAGTGAGGCATCTTTCTTGTTCACTTTCTCGACCTAAGCTTGATTTCGCTCGAGCTTCATCCCATTCTTATTCTTGGAAAAACCAAGGCTTTCAAAAATACACAATCTTATATGGCACCATGATTGGGAAAGAAAACTCCTTGCTCTTTCCTGGCCTATTACAGGTCGCACTACCCCTTGAAAATTCCTTTGTGTCGGTTCTTCTATAGAATGAGTACTCATATATGAGTTTAATAGGTAAAGGTTCCAGCTCAGAAGCTATAGAATGGAGATCCTAAAAGATCTAGGTCCGGCCCAAGGCGTAGGCGGAGGTAAATGGTTAATACCCTTCAAAAGAAAAAGGTACGGCATATCACGATCACTGGGATAGTAGGTACATATGGTACATACCATACCGCATAACACGCCATACGGGATAGTAGGTGGCGCAGGTACATACCTAACAGCATAACACGCTCACAGGTATCATCCTCACACAATATGGTACTACCCCTGATTCAATATAAGTACCATAATACCGAAGTCCTACGGTCTATTCTATATGGTATACCACGCCCGTATAGGAATAGTTGGTACTACGCCCGTAGGTATCATCTTATATGATACTACGACTGATTCTATAGGGATACCACGAACACCGGGGGAAGCTGCTGCTTATTGCTCACCAATAAAAAATCAATCAATCTACCATGAAATACAGTCCAATGATCGTCCTTCAACAGATACGTAAAAGTTTCCAAATCTTATCGCCTTCAGGAATGTCTCATTTTTTGGTTAAAATTTCTAGAGTATTTTTCTTTGTCGCTCTGTCGTTTTTTGTGTTGCCGCTTTTCGACGTCGTCGATTCGGATATGGTGCTTGCCCTTTTCCGTAAGGGCCTCCGCTGGATCTTTAGTCGGCTCGGTTGGGGATGGAAGGGACCTCTTTCATTTCTGATGTTGGCTCAATGTGGCGAATGGGCTTTCTCTTTCATGGACGATTACCTCCGTCTATACGTAGGGAACGATCGAAGTGTTGGTAGTTCTTCAAAGCAGCCTTCTTTTGATCTGAATGTGTCGACAGCCGAACAGGCAGTAATTGATATGAATGAAAAAGTACTCTTGGAAGTAAAAAAGCAAAAGCAGGCTTTAGCCGACCTGCTAGAGCCCCTGCTTCTGAATGAAGCACGAAGATATCCTGGGATCAACATAGAGGGCCTCCCTTCCCCAACAGAAATGGTAGAGCTGCTGATCAGTCGAATTGGCAGCCAAAAGGCACGGGAAGAAAACAACGATAGTGGGCCCCTGGCACGGGAAGAAAACAACGGTAGTGGACCCGAATTAAAAACCAATCTTAAAAAGTGGTTGACACGGGCTTGTAAGAATGCCGAGGATGAGGCTGAGGGCAAATTGTCAATCCGAAGTGAAATTCGAGCTATCGTAGAAAAATATGGCCAGAATGATGGCGATAACTAACATTCCCAAACGTGGGAGCTTAAGCGAAAAGAATAGAACTACGTTTGACTTGATCCCGAAACGCAGAAGGGTACGTAGGCAGCCAAGTCAGAATCCTGGTTGGTTCAGTTTTTCCTTTCATAGTTGAGGAAAGAGGTTCAGCTATCTTTTTGAAGGCGATAGTTCACAGTGCTTATTCTATATATACTTGAAAAGCCAACTCATGTTTCCACTCTATTTTCATTACGAAGATGTATCACGTCAGGATCCGTTGCTCAAACTGAATCACGCCAACGTTATGGAAGTTCCTGGATTATGTAAAATAAGAGTCGTACCAAAGGCAGCACCTTCTATCAAAAATGGAAAATTGGCTATGGAGATTCCGTGCGGTCAGAAATGTTTACAGACACAGAAGTCTTCGACAGGAAAGTCGTTTCGATCCAATGGGGTCAAGGTCAAATAAAGACAAAAAGGGGTATGTCAGTGACCTAGCACGACAAAGCACTCTCCGAGGGCATGGAATGTCTCATTTTTTGGTCAGAATCTCCACAGTAATGTCTCTATTAGATTCTCCGGTCGAAGGGAAAACTCTATTCAATTATCGATGGAAAGGGAGTTTAGCGAATTCTCCCCAGAACTGGAAGATCATTTCGAGATCTTCGAACATATTCGAGGGTTCAATGTGACTATTGTCACT
>JBAMIE010000069.1:502868-513925 GCA_037177295.1 Kaempferia parviflora
CTTGTCCGCTGCCATCGAATCGGAAGAAGAAACGTAAGGAAACGAAAGGAATCTCGAGGAAAGAGAGTGAGCTCTCCCTTGACTTGAACTTGACATTTCCTTTGAATTTTCATTTCTATATTACATACTTAACTTGAACTTTACATTTTAAAGGCTGCAACTCAAAGATTTCATAAAGGGAATGCAAGCATTTGATCTTGCTTCGCCGACCCTTTGCCAATCCACTGAGACAGGTCGCTTCCCCGAGTCGGCTTTCCTCTCCTTTTGAAATGAAGGAGTATGCTAAAGTTGAGTTAGTATTTATCTTCGTTAAGCGGAGCAGCAACAGTTGAGCTATGCACTACGAGGAAGAACATTTGGCTCCTATAGAGTTCAAGACCAAAGAGCAAGATGTTCGGATAAAGAAAGTCTTAAAATACAAAACTTCTCTTTTATTCAATTCGATGTATCGATCATGCATTCCTAAACCACCCGGGGGAGATGCGACCCATTTAACAGCCCCATAAGGCAGATATCATTGTCATGGATGCGGCTTTTTAACATCGTTTTTTAAGACATCTTTCTAACGTACTCCCATAGGTTTAGAAAAGGGAGAGCCAAAGATAAGAGTGAGAGTGTTAATATGCCATGAACGACTGCAGATTAAGATGAAGTTCAAGTGAATTCAATATGAAGATACTTTCTTTCATCACATCAGTGTGCTAAAACAGTTCTTTTTTGCCCTATCCTCACACTCTATTGATAAAAGTCAAAGATAAGGAGCGCGTTGATCTCCTAAAAGGATAAACTCCCCACCCCCTACACATCTAAGTGGGATAAGCAAGTACGCAAAAGGAAGTGGTCTCGCTATCAAGCCAGCAGCCGAGATCTCACTTTCTTTGGTTGCCATCATCTTCCCCGGCGGGCCTCCTCTCCTCTTCTAATTGAACTGAAGCTCTCTCCCTTTGCTTGCATTCCCTTTGGCGAGGATAATAATTGAAAGAAAACTATTTCAGAATCACTGAACTATAAGATTGGAATAACCTTTTACTGGGGCCCTACATACAAGTTATGTTATTAAAGTGAGACTCAGGAAAGGCTGATAGCTACATCTTTCAGGGAGTCAGAGTTCTTTCTTTAGTAGTTTTGAACTTTCCCTATCGTAGGTCAAAACTCTCTGGTTCAAGGGAGGTTCTCGATCTCGTTAGGTTCAATGGATGCGGGGTCAACTGAAGCCTTTAACTTGAATTTCATTCTTTGCTGCAAGAGAATAAGCTTTCAGTTATAGTATCCGAGGTGGGCTCTTGACTCCTTCGGCTGCGCCGTACTGAATTCATATTTTTCTTTATTTCATTGAAAGCATTCCTATGTTGCTAGTTGTTATCTTTGCGAAGCCGAAACCACAATCATTCTCTTTATTTTAGTAGTCACTGAAGTCTCTCTCTCTTTTTAAAGTAAACGAAATCTAGATGTGAAGCTGAACACCTGATGAGTGGGTAGGTGGCTTAGGTGCACCTCTCGTCTAAGCAACAGTCGTAAATGGCCTCAGGGCCATTTACTCTTTCCTCTCCAGAGGTTGAAAAAAGAATGAAAGGAGCTCCGGAATGAGCCCTTCATTTACCTATAGTGTAGAAGACAGGACGAATTGATCAAATATGAGACTGGGAGTGCATTTTGTTTTCAATGAATAAGAAATTAAATTATGAATTTCAGAGTCATAAGAAATTGATGAAGGTATGTATTAAATTTATAGTATATTGGATTTCAATCATCAATTTGAAAGGTATTCTATTCAAATAATTCATTAGTTGAGCCTATCCATCTAGTACCTCATACTAGAAATAATTAATTTAATCATTTTCAGAATATTTTAGTATTAAGACCTTGATAGTAACTAGGAGTTAGCGATTCTTAAATGAATTAAGAGACAAGCACAAGTGAGACTCATTTTAACTATATAAAATTACATTAGTTTCTAACGGGTGCGACTGCAACAGCTCTAAATGATCGACCATAATTGACTGTAGATAGAATGAAAGGCAGTAGGCTATGGGTGGTCACTTGGTAGGATCATAAATGACTCTTCCAGTCAGAGGATTGAATTTCAAGGTAAATTACAAAGGGTCTTCTTACTCGGCTTGTACCACAAGGATAATATGATCGTTAGCTCCTCTATTATACTCAACCTTCAGCTGCCCTCCTTTCCGTTAGTCTGATGAACTTTAGTGATCCCACCTTGTGAGCCTTCTGGCACGCACAAGTGGTAGCCGTAAGGCAGGCCTAGAGGAAGTCTCTTTTCCAGTAATGGGGGATCCAGCCCATCAACATAGGTAAGCGCTGTAAAGTGTCGCGATGGGGCATTCCTTCTTTTCTTTTATTTGCTGAGCCAAGTGACATAGAGTCCTCTTTCCGGGTATAATTTTTTTCCATACCAACTCTCCTTCCTCAAAGGATTTGAGACCTAGATCCGATCTCTAGTTAAGAGTTAAAGGAAGAAGGCATAGACCTTATCTGATCTCCGAAAGTGAGAAACTGGGATAAATAGACTGATTGACTCTGGCCTGGTACAACTTCTCAATTATTCTTTCAGTGGACCAACCTCTCGAAATCCAAATGTTGGAAAGCCTTACTTGTCCAATATAGCATCTCCGTGAATCGTATTGACGGAGCACAGAGAAGTCACTCACATCGATGAGGACTGCGCTATGCCACCTGTCCTTACCTGGAAATACTGCTTTAGAAAAAAAGCTAACAGCAGCGGCACTAGCTAGATTCAAGTTCTCCCGCCTAAAGAAAAGAGAAAGAAATTATAACACGAGGTTCTTTCATTAAAGTGGGAAAGGATTGATTCGGAGCAAAGGAAATGCTTCTCTGCTACGGGAGATGCTAGAAGACAATAAGACAGAGAAAGACTACCAGGTCGAACCCGATTCGATTACCTTTTCCCGAGCGTAGATTCCCGGCTTCTTCGAGAGGTTCCATTGCCAAAGAGTATAGGAGTTTAGAGTATACTCTATTATACACCAGTGCCACTGGAGGTCTTGGTATACTTTACTAAAGCAGTAGGACTTGGTCAGGCCGTTACTACTGACTTCTTCGAGGGGTGTCCAGCTGCTTGGTATACCTCAACCCTTGGAAACCCTATACCCGGAGGTCTTTTTTTCCCCATAGGGGTGTCGTGCAGGGTGGAGTAAAACACAAACATTACTTGATAGACATCGAAGTCAGAATTCGTTTTACTCAGAAGTGAGGCATATTGTGTGGAGTACTTTTTGTAAAGCACACGGGCAGTGGCGAGGCAAGGAAAGCTTTCATTCGCTAAGAGGAATTTGGGTTGTCTGTCTTCTTGTTCTCCTTGGGGATGGTCAACTTTCTGATTTTGTTTTAATAAGATGAATGGGCCCTGCAGTGGTATAACTGCCCGGTGCTGGAAAGTAAAAAGGAGAAGTGTTATCTTATCTTCGGTTTAGTGCGATCTTGACCTTAGGCTCTAAGCCCTTCTTCTTTCTTCCTTCGGCATCAGAGTTTTCCCCTTTCCAAAGCAAATTCCAACCCCCGATGAATGTTATCTAGCTCGCCTGGTAGAGGATCCCTTACTTGACTCTTTGGGTTCAAAGCCCTGCGCGCTCTACGTCTAGAGGATTTGCGAATCCCTCTTTCTTACATCATCATCATCCATGTCTGCCCAATCATCCCATGAAGGGTCTTAACTCTCCTCCTTTTCGGCACCTGCAGGGTTATGTAAAGGTCTACCCGGAGCTTTGTTGTCATCTTTATAAATAGGAACCACAGGTAATCTACACACATTCGAAGACTTGGATTCGTTTCCAATTACCTTCCGTTTATATACTCTCTCGTCCGCATCCTCATCTCTGGGGAAAAAGGCCCTCTCTCCGGGTTGTGCTCTTTTCTTTCAGAACCTTCTTACCCTTGTTTTGGCACTGGCTTTCTCTTTTGTTTTTAGTTTTTTTACCGTGCCATAACCGACGCCACCAAGAGAACTCAGCAAAGAAGCTTCAGTCATAATGTAACTCTTACAGAGCCTTATCCCTCATTGAATCAATCTTGGCTTCATTTAGGCATTTTGGGGGTTACGGGTGGAAGGAATCACACACCACACCTTACCTTTGCAGGAATCGACCTAATGAATACGAAAACAGAGACTACTAAATGCGCTTCGCTCGGCCACAGATCGTTCAGGAGTCGCTCCATCAAGTAAGTTATCAATTCGATCTTAGACGATCTGGATTCACGCACCTTTTTTCTGGCTCACTCAAGTGAACTACCATTCGTCTGTCTAAGGCCAATTGCCCCATTCAACTTCGGGGGAGGGGAAAACTTTGCATGGAAAGATTGGGTCAGTTGATTCTCCGGGAAGTGGAAATGGCTGGAAGCCTATACGTCTGGGGAAGGATGGACCGCGAAGGAAATGAGCTAAGCAGCCACAATGGAAAGCCTAGAGCTGCTTTCTTCCCCCGCGATAATTGGACTAGGACTGGGCAATGATCTTAAATTGCCTGAGGTAAGACTTCAGCATAACTGCCACCAAAAACATTCAGCCACTTCTCATTAATTAAGCCCCTGTCTAGTTTCCTCCAAATTCTCCCTTGGCCTGGTTATTAGTCCAAGTGAAATAGCATCCAATAGATCTGATCTCAATAAGTTCAGCTGCAGCTACTGCATCAACCATCTCATACCTGTGATTATCATCAATCTCAGCTCCTCCCTGAACCTCATCCTCATGCATAATAGCATGAAAATCACCCTGTACCAGCTGAGCAAATTCTACCCAATTCCATCAGCCTGGACCAGAATTCCTTCCTTTCCTCTAGATCGTTCGCAGCATATATCACAGTCCAGTAACAAGAAAAAGCCAAGTAATCAACTTTACAGTGTATGTATTGACTGTCTTTCTCTACAATAGTGACATTTAGATCAGACTTCCTACTTAACAGCCAAATTCTCCCTAACTCAGCAAACTCATAGTTAGTAACTAACTCCCAATCAGGTAACTTCAACCCCTTTTCCACCTTTATTTGAGTTCCCTAACTCAGGTTTCTAACAATCCTGCAACTACTACTTTCTGTGAAAGAAGGAAATGACTTCTGCTTGTTTCATTGAGTCGTTAAGACCCCTAACATTCCAAGACAACATCATTTTGTCCTATCAGGGGGAATGGATCCTTCTCTTATCACAATACCAGGCAAAGCCCCTATCTTATTATAGTTTGGAGTAGCAGGAGTAGTACCTTTCGTTTTACTCATAGCACTGTTGGCTGGTCTCTGCGCCTCCTCTACAACTTGAATCTCTTTACCCTTCCCAGAATCCTTAGCCTCCACCATAGGTTTAGGATCCTTTATCTGC
Source organism: Kaempferia parviflora (assembly GCA_037177295.1). Lineage (NCBI taxonomy): Eukaryota > Viridiplantae > Streptophyta > Magnoliopsida > Zingiberales > Zingiberaceae > Kaempferia > Kaempferia parviflora. The sequence goes on from JBAMIE010000069.1 coordinate 508,212, forward strand.
TGTATTTGTGCCTCTCCCTCTGTATCCCTCTTTTCTTCCTCTTCACTTTTCTGAACAGTAGGTTTAGGCCCCCATTCTTTTACAACCTTCACTTTACATTTATTAGAATCATGACCATAGGAGTTACAGGTTTTTCATAATTGTGGCCTCCATTCATACTCAACCTTCTGTTTAAATTGTTTCCCAGATCCATCATCTAGAAGAATAGAATCTGGAAATTAACCCCCAACCTCCATTTCAATCAGAATTCTTGCATAAGCAAGTCGTGATCTCTTACTGGTACATTGATCAGTAAATAGAGGTCTGCCCAAAACACTTGCTATAGCACTCAGGCTATCAACACCCCAAAATGACCATGGAAGTAGAGGGAGATTGATCCATATCGGGATCTTGAAAGAAGCATCTATTTGAATCTCCATTCTCTCTCTCCATTCCCTCTTCATCAAAGGCCTTCTATCAAAAGATACTGGGCCCCCTCCAATACTTGCAGTTTGCTATCCTCAGAGTCAAACAAAAAGAGGAATACGTTATCCTTAATCATGTGCACAGAAAGCACACCTTGATCCTTCCATCTATTCAGAGCAAAGCTTTCAATCTTCTTGAATCTAGGCTCCAGACCATAGACGCAACCTAAGAGAGCATTCTGGAATCTATCCGCCTCTTTCGCCACTGAGTCTGGCTTCAATTTAGCAACCTTCACCCCATTGTGCACCGATGGCGGAGTGAAAGACAGAGTACATTCCTCAGATCTCATCCGATTCATTTTTCAGAAATCCGCCCATTCTTTCTTATCAGTTCGAATCTCTGTCTTATTACGAGATTGATCTGCGATCTCCTCAGCTTCTTTAACTGCATTTGGCTCGGGAGTTGGCAATCCTACAGACTGCTAAGCTTATGACTGAGATTGATCCTCTTTCTTCAGTCGAAGAACCAGATCCATCAGTACCGGTAGTCACTGAAGTCGATCCAGTAGCACAAGTAGTCCTGTCCTTACCTCTACTAGGGCCTATACTGGCCAAAAAAAAGGGCATTCAAGTCCATTGGAAATGATGGTTGGGTATGCAGAATGCTGTTTTGGACCGTTCCGAAGGCTCAATACCCAATTTCAAGAATCCAGCCTTGAGATCGAACTTTGAGAAGATTTGGGCTTCAGAGAGTTGGGAAAAGAGTGTAGCCCGATTCGGAAGAGGGATTTTCTCATCTGCCAAAAAATGATTAAATGGCTGGTAGTTGATGACAAGTCAGAATTAGCCTCGAACCTGTTCAGCCCTTTTGTTGACATAAAAGGCTTCGCAAGCCCACTGAGATGAAAAACGCTCTATGAGACCCTCTTGTTGTAATTGGGCCAATTCTTTCTGAGCAAGATAAAAGTGGTCTGGGTTCATTCCCCTGTGACTGGTTCGAGTAGGATTGATGTCTTCATTTTTATTGAATATTAAAGAACTGAGGCATTATGCAATAATGGATTAGGCAATTTTTGCAGGAATTCTGAATGGCTTTTTGCACTGTTTTGTTGGACGAGTTCTTCCTTGATGCCTCCTGAATTTAGCTATTTCAGCCTGGAATAAACTAGGAATAGAGGTCCATTCTTGCATGTGAGGAGAAAGAGGTAATTGGAGATACTTTGTGAAAGACAAAACGTTTCACTTTCTTTTATGATAAAGTTCGTGTGTTTTTTCTACGCACATTAGTGAAGCGCGCTGACGTAAAACAAACGAACTGAACTAGCAAGATTTAGGGTTTGGTATTTCAGACGGCGCAGACTCAAGGAAGAAGGAAGCTTCAGAGCTGGAAAGGCTTAATAAGCACATCTCCAGTAGTACACTTAGCTTACACCTTCTTTAAACTTTCACATGAATTTGAAGCCGAACGAAAAAGTGTTTCTTAATTATTATATTAGCATAGCAAACAATAGTAAACATTTTACACTTTGGGGCATACATGCAAACACAACAAAGAAAACCAAACAAAGACACTTAGCATAGGAGTAGATCTCCACCAAACAAAGAAAAAGAAGACCATACAAACACACAACTTTGCGTCTACAGACACTTATTTAAATCTTATAAAAAGAGTCGACGGACTCTTCTTTCTATTCTAGTCCCCCCGGGGGCCGAGGGCGGGGAGGGGTGGCTCTCCCTGGCCTGGGGACCGAGGATGAAATGAGAGACTAGGAAGACGCCGCCTCGACATCTCTTTGTCTAAAGTAAATCACTCCAAATCTCAATAGTCACTAAAGAACTCATCGAATAAGACTCTGGTTGACCTACTGAGCTATCCTTCCCATTTCCAATGCAACATCGAAGAATGAAGAAAAGGCACTGGCACGCTAGCCTCCCTTCGACTAGGGCCAAGAAAGAAGAAGAAGCTCGTTGCTTCGCTTCAATTGGCTGGTCGGCTGTTAATGGTATTTCTGGTCGTAGGTTCAAATCCTACTTGGGGATAATTTCTAGTGTTCGCTTTTCTGACCTAAAAACAGTCCTTCTCCTTAGTTTCTAAACTAGCAGAATCGTGGGACATCAAAAGTGGGAAGTTTATTGTTGGTTTTTATTCCGCACTCTCGTATAGGTGAACTTGGTTCGTTCAATTCTTAGGGAGAAGAAGGATCCACCGGGAATGAAGGAGTAGTCTCTTCATTAGCCGGAAGGAATTAGTCTCCACTAGCGTCATTCGAAGAACGAACAAGAAAAGGCTTCTTGTTTAGGTAGGATAGATGGATGTGGTCCAATGGCGAAAGCTCTGCCAGCTTCTTGTAGACTGAACTCTCTTCTCTTTAGGCTCCGAGTTCTTTTTGGGTGGGATGGTCTCATTTTTATTCGCCACTAGTGGCAACGAAGTTCTTGGTAAGACGCAAGGGGGAAGGAAGATCTCCACTCATTTCATTCATCAGTGCCTACGGTGAGGCGCGACCCACAACAAACGAAGGGGGAAAGCTTGCTTGCTGTAGCCCTATTTTAGTAGTTGGTAAGCGTAAGTTAAGTAGGCTCGAGAAGGGTAGGCTCGCAGCTTCGCTCAGCAGAAGTTCTATTAGTAAAGCGCTAGCGCCCAACCTATACAAGGGGCTTTGAAGGGATAGGGGAAGGGAAGAAAACTAAGAGGGTCACTCCTTTTAGGAACATGGCTCGTTCAGTCACTTGCTCATGAACTCGCAGCTTCGCCAGAAGCGACTAGTCGCCTCCTTTCCTCCGCCGAAAGAAGCTTAGCCAGAAGCGACGAAGGGGGGGCTGGGGAAGGCCGACGACTACATGAGGAGGAAGCAGTCGTAGAAGCTTTGCCCCTTGCTTTACAGAGATTGTTATGAACTGACTAAATGACTAGATTCTCCCGGAACGCTAGCTAAGCTAATAGAATAGTATTTATTAGTATTACTACCTTCAATCAAATCAATAAGCTTTTTGATTGATTCAGGTTTGCTTGACGCCCTCCTTCTTAGAACCCATTGAGGGGGGCCTCGGCCCGGGAAGGGGAGAGTGGCCGAGTGGTCAAAAGCGACAGACTGTAAATCTGTTGAAGTTTTTCTACGTAGGTTCGAATCCTGCCTCTCCCACTTGTTTGTTGTAGACTTCAGAGAAGAGAAAGGAGGCATTCGTCAGCGTAGGAAGTTTTCCGAGCGAAGCTCTTTCTTTTTTTTTGGCCGTGCCGTGAAGTTCAATTGTATCGTATGTTAGTTAGAGAGGTTGGCGAACTACTACGATCTATAGATTCCCCATCTATATCCAATCCCAACGAGAATAGAAGCGAGTCGCAAATTGGCTTGTAGTCGTAGTCTTTTAGCTTATGTAGTGGTCGGCCTTCCTACACGCGCGCGGGCCGGGCTTAGAGCGCGTGAAACTCATCACTACCTCGTAAGGGCGTTGAGACCATAGCATGTTAAACGAAAGCGCCGCTTTCTCAGACTCGTACGAGTCAAAGAGAGCTTTCTTCTAACAACACTACGAAAGATCTTAATAACTATGTCCATTCACGACTGCAGCTTTTGGGCGAAATAGTCAGATGCGGGAGTGGTGCTACTGATAGAGTACTCGGAAGGGACTGAGTTCATTCCTATTTGTACTCGGAAGGTAGTTGAAGATCGCTTTTTCTCATTCAAACTCATTTATATAAGAAGCTTGAGCCCTGGTACCCTACACGAGTGAAGGTTCAGTAGAGGGGCGTATAACTTTAGAAGCAGGGGGCCGGACCGCCCGGATAAGATCATTCGGACCATCCTCGGGAAGCAAAAACATTATGGGTTCCAGTTTCATTTGGAGTACGCGAAAGAGATTCATTATTTAACCCTCCCGAGTCAAAATGACCTAGAACATGAACAGCTGCTGCAGCAGGCTAGGCACCAAGAGTGAAGAGATTAGAGTTTGAATTTCATTAAGCAGCGGGAGAGGGCCGAAATGACCATAGGAAAGAGTCAATTCCAAAGAGAACCTCAAACTGAATCTATAGTTCGTTACCCGAGAGGCATTCCTACCCAAAGAGTCAATGCCATAGCATATTAGACCTGTCTCTTGCATTCTCTTCAAATAGCTCCATTTCCATATCAAACAAACTAGCTTTTGAGTCTGAGCAGTCCGACCACTTATTATAGGAGATGAGTTCACCATGAACAACTATCTTTCATAGCCAAGAGTATTCTTTCATTCTACCAGAATTCAACTGAGCTATCGGACTGAATTACCTATGGGTGCCCCGTACAATGGTACCCGCTGACACTTTGATCAATCATCAAATCACAATCTCTCTCTACCTCTACTTTAATATAGGATCAAGTCTCAAAGGAAAGGGAAAGCCGTTCAAGAATAGAGGGTATCGTCAGATAGAGCTCGACTGATAAGGTAAGAGTAAATGGCCGTCAGCCATTTACGACTGTTGCTTGGGCCGACTAAAAGAGTATTGGAGGGATCGACCGAAGAGTAAATGGCCTCAGCCATTTACGACTGTTGCTTTGGGAGATTTGTAGAGTCAGATAGGGCTCGAGCGTATGCGAGAGGGCCGACTACAAGGGTATTAGTATTTGAGGGATCGACCAATAGGGAGATTTGTAGAGTCAGCCTAATATCATATATAATGTAAGTCAGTTGCCCATATATAAGTAAGTTCGCCCTATAAGTAAGTTGAGAGGGTATCCGTAAGGATAGGCTCGACTGATTAAGGAGAGGGGCGAGTGAGAAGGTATTAGTCTTAGTCTTAGTCTTGTATTCGACGGGGCGACGTGAGTTCATGGAAAGATCTTTCGTAGTGTTTTTTAGTATTCACGACTGTTGTTAGGGCTCGAGCGGATGCGAGAGGAACGAAAGAAGAAGAAGAAGAGAGTGCTCGACCATAAGTCCGAGGAGATGTTGTTATCGGCACAACAAACTTCTAACATACCCTTCCCGAGTTCAGGAAAAGAAGGTGCCCTTGCCCTGTAGAGCTCTGGAGATGGAGTTTTCATTCCTTAAGTCAATGAGAAGAGGAACGAAGACTAATTCATATAGTACAGCTGAGTTGATGGCTCGCTTTACTGTAATTTGGGGATTTGAGCTAACTGCAGCGGGAGAGGGACGAGGGACCGACGTGCTCGCTTTACCGTAATTAGAGAAAGAGAAATTCTTATAGAAAAAGTCAATGGCCCAAAAAGTCAATGGCCCTGAGGCCATTTACGACCTGTTGCGTGGCCTAAAAGTGAATGGCCTGAGCCTCAAAGTGAATGGCCTCAGCCATTCACGATGTTGCTGAGAGAG
>JBAMIE010000069.1:536349-549448 GCA_037177295.1 Kaempferia parviflora
TCACTGGTCTAGCTCCATGGCACCGAAAATGTCTCAGGGCTCAAGTGATTCACCGAAGCGACGAGACCTTGAAAGCAAGTCAAAAAAAGATTTGATCAACTTTTTCTTTTTTGAGTTGTCGATTTACTTAGGGAAAATTCAGTTTAGGCGAAAAACACGGGTTTTCTGCCTTTTTCTAACTCCTCGCCCAATCGCCAACTTAAAAGTTCAAAGAATTAAACTTTTGGCTCACCTATCTTTAAATACCCAAAGCCTAACGGCTCACCTATCTTTAAATACCCAAAGCCTAACGGCTCACCTATCTTTAAATACCCAAAGCCTATCAGCTCACCTATATCCGTAAAGGCATCAAAGAGAAGCAGAAAAAGAGAAGTGGAGCATTGACCGATCAAGTTGGTATTTCTTTGCTCCATTCATTGGCTCTCCGGCGAGCAATCCAAGGAGTGGCCAACTCCATTTTTAATTACGCCGATTCAAACTCGGAGTTCGGGGTAGAAAACTTTCCTCCGAGCTAGCAGTGTATAGCTTTTGTCAAAAACTCACCTTTGAAACTAATAGCGGTTTTGAACAAATAAATACAATATAATTAACTGGCTTTTACTAGAACAAAAGCATTAAATGGTTTTGACTCTTTGGAACTAGAAATCACGGTCTGATTGCTTCGCACCTGCTCTGCTTTGAAGTTAGCGAGTTGAACGGTGTGATAGGAAGAAGTTCAGTTCTAAGACAACTAGACTACGAATAACATAAGAATAAGTGTAATGGTTTTTCCACAAATAGCTCAGAGTAAGAGATGGCAAAGCGGTTCTACCAAAGTCGTTATCAACTACCTTTTCCTTTCTTCTTATACGAAATAGTGCCGGTTAGTTCATGAGAATGCTCCATCTTGTTCCACGAATAGGTAAGTTTCCCTTTCTTTTTCAAGAAATAGAGCAGTTAGTTCTCAGATAGTGCTAGACCGCAAGTATTCGAGTTCAATGAATAGTTCTATATTGATTCCTTACTTGGAAGGACGACTTTCCTAGCTTTTATGGGTCAATCAATCCCTCTCTACACTCATAGCTCTCTCTGTTGGAATTCAATAAGTGTAATAGCCCTCTAAGAAAGCAACTCTTGGAACGATTTCTTACCATAGAGGAGTGAAACCAATTGACCGAAAGAAAGCACTTTTTGACTCGTAGTTCACAAGATGTTACTTCTTTAATGACTTGCCTAGCCTTATTTGGAGTTATAAGCAGTCTCAGTAGGAAAAGCAGTTCGAAGTAGTCAATTCTGTCCTTCATGTTCTTTTCTCGATTGGTCTATTTTCATTACCTTTCTTCCGCTTTGTCGACTAATAGCTCTGTTGTCCCGTTCACTCGAAAAGAAAACAAGCATTCCTGAGCAAGTTTCCGTACAATCAAACGTATGTTCAAAAGCCCTTTCTTCTGCTTTAGCCCTAGTTGCAACTTGCTTTTATTCAACACTTGGTAGCATATTCAACACTTCTTTCTTTTCCAAACGTTACTACTGTTCTTGGTGCGAGTAGTTCTTTTTTTTATAGGAAGGAGAAGAGGAGGGATTAACTAGCTAGAAAGCCTGCTAACAAACTTCTTCTAGCGCTCAGGAAAAAAGCTTATTAAATTCAATTGTCTTTCTCTACACTTATTATCTTATCTTTTCTGCCGCCTGGACGAGATATGTTCTTGCCTGCCTATACTACTCTTTACAAGTAGCTCTTGTGATAAAGTTTCTATTCACAATGCATCGTCCTTTGCAAGAAGCTACCTATACTTGTTGGTTGGTGGAAGAACAAAATGGTTATACCATAGACCTTTCCTTTACATTCCAAACTACACAAGAGAATCCCTTGTTGAGAAAAAAGCACTACTTTCAATGCAAAGAAGGAACATCTTTCTTATAGTTGCACAAGACTTTCATTGCTTCTTTGATTCTGACAATTGCTTCTCTTGCTTATTATTTTCTTGCTGGCAAGCTTGTTGATACACTACTATAAAGACTACTACTGAGCCTAGCATGAACAAAAGCCTCTTTTTTTGCCGGCATACATACTCCCAACGACTTTCCTGATCTCACATACCGGTACATAGTCCTTGCCAAGAACTACCATAGAAAAGTCTTTCTTTTAAATAGTCCTCTCACGCATATTCCTTTCCTACCAGTAATGCATATCCGGGGTGACTTACCTTTTAAAAATACTTCACTCTTAGGATATTCACTCTTATAATATAAGTATCTGACCCTATCGGTCGTGTTAGTCGTCCCTCTCCCAGAGCAACAGTCGTGAAAAGGATGGACAACAGATTCAAAACGTAATCTAATCCCAGCCTTTCAGCAACAGGTCGTTCATTCAAAAAAACACGAAATCAGCCCCCACGAAAAAAACATCAGCAAATACGATCTCTCTCTTATCTTCAGTTCGAGTTGCATTTGCATTAAGCATATAGCTAAATAGCACTTTCGTGAACTTGAGAGCTTTCATTCGACGTGTCTTCTTAGGCTCCTATAACCGGCTTCACGGGAAATTACTAACTCAATTCCCACAAAGTTATATATAAGGGAAGCGCTACTGGGTAGTCTCGCGGCTTACTGGAGAATGAAATTTCTTCTCTTCGTTCACTCTAGTACTAGTGACGGAATTCTCTCTATAACCATTAAAATTGACCTCTCATTTAATTTCATTATATAATAATAGTAATTTAAGGTAGAGAACGGACAAAAGCCATAGGTATCCTACGTCCAAAAGCACTCCTAAATGACTATAAACCCTATATTGAACTAATATAATTAATTATTATACAATTCTTTCACCCCTTTAGAGGAAAAAAGATGACGAAGGGAAAAACGATGAGGAAGTCAAATTTAGACACACCAGATCACAGGAAAAAATTATCAATACATTCCCCCTTTAGAGGAAAAACGATGAGCAAGGAAGGAAGGCACCTCAATAGAAGCCTAGAAGGTAGGATAATGGAAGATGGAAACCCTAACATATATATATCGTCCCAAAGGCCGATTTAAGAAGTGCCGAAGCGGGTAGTTGTAGGGTAGATGCCCAAGGTAGTAGGGAAATACAATACAATATGCCACACCCCCTTTAGGAAAATACAATCCAATAGGTAGATGCAATACAAAGAAAAGCACACCTTTAGAGAATAGACATAACAGTAGGAAAAAGGTAGGATAATGGCAGATGAATAATCCTAAGATATATATTGTCCCAATAAGGAAGATTCGTTCTTTTCCTACGCTAGCGCTAGAAACATCAGAATATCTTTGTCAAGGAGTTACCATCAGTCAGTCAAGTCAACTTCTCAGCGCGATCTCTGCTAAATTCAATCGGAAATGCAATACTTAATATGTAAATCCAAACCACACTATAACGAAACACGGAAACGGAAAGGGAAATGACTATAAAGATAAAGCACACCTTTAGGAAAATCCAAACAAGGCATATAAATCCACAGAAGGCATATAAATCCACCCAAGGCATTACTATAAGGAATATAAGGCAACAGGGAAAGGGAAAAATGACTATAAAGATAAGGGATTACTATAAACATACAGCACCAGGGAAGAGAATTCAATACAAGATACAGCACCAGGGAAGAGAATGCAATACACAGCACCAGGGAAGAGAATGCAATACCACATACATCCCAATTTCCCTCTCAATTGCCCTCCCAATTGTTGTTGTGTGGTTCATCCACAACACATAGGGAAATGCACGACAAGCACGCAAAAAGAAACCTACAAGCAAAATGCACGACAAGCCCAATGGCAGAGGAAATTATTATAAAGACACACCAACAGGGAAGTCAGAAATCAATATAAACAGCAGACACAACTTGAGGAACAAATACAATACAATAGGTAGTGACAAGGTAGTCCCAAATGACACCAAATCGCAGGTAGATGGTACGGTTTGAACAGAGCGTACATATATTGTCAGCTCCCGTAGTCGGCCTCAAATCAAAATTGATGTCTCCTTCTCTCCTGCCGATGTCACCACTGGTTCAGGTACTTTCACCAGTACTTCAGCCAGCACCTAGCTATGCCCATGTCGTAGCTTCTGCGGCTACGAGAAACCTCCGTACCCTGGCTATGGAAAAGGATCTCTGTCCATGCCCTAGCCCTTGCTTTTGTTTCGCGCTAGCTGCTTTCCCTTATGTTACGTTAATTGTGCTTCGTCACCTCTTTTTATTTATGTAGTAGTAGTAGCGCTCGCACTTAGAGCAATTACGCACTTTTCTCGTTATGCAAGCCAGCTTTCTCAAGGAGGATACTTTAGCAGTTAATTAAATCTCGAATAAGACCTCAAAAGCTAAGGATGCCAGCCAGTAGAAAACTTTGTAGATATTTTGGTTTTTAGGTTCCGAAGGTTCTATTTGAATGAGCTGAAAGCGAAGGAAAGGCGGCCAAGGAAGTAAAGAACGACGATGGGTTGCCGCGAGAGGTAGAGCCGAATGCGTCCCATTTCCTCCCAATGAGAGAAAGAGGATGAATCCGACTAGACGAATATCTATGAAAAAGAGTGTGGGGGGATAGAATAAAGAGTGAAAAAATTTCGATACAGAATACGAGAGGCAGGGGGACGCTAAACCTAGAAAGGCTTATACACTGCCCTGCTCTTCTGAGGGACTTTCTAAAGGAAGGTCGTCAGAATGAAAAATGGAAATGGAAGCTTGGGTTCTACCCCAAATAGAGCATGGCAATTCAATTAAGATTTGGCAATTGACAGGATGATCCCTGGCCGTTGCCAGTGGGGTTAGATCTCGTCAAAGCAAGCAGCATGGCAACCTGCCTACTGGCTTCCGTGGCAAGAGAGGTTGATTACTAGCACGGGACTCAACTCAGTCCCATGTAGCTTTCCGTGTCGAGAGTTGAGAGTCTACAAGCCTTTCTCATTTCAGTGCTCGCCTTTTGAATAAAGGAGCAGAACCCGAGCGTCAGTCCCAAAAGTCGAGTTGGAGCCTAGCCAGTTTCAAGCTCATCAGAAGGAAGTAGCTATATATATATGCTTATCTATGTAATTTCTTTTTCATTCTGAACCTTTCTCGCTTCTCTTACGAAATTTAATTTGAATAATCATCTCAGCATTCATCCCATGTAGCTTTCCTACCTGAGCATGGCATGCAGAAAGGGCTTTCGAAAGGCGCCGGCTCCTTTATTACTGACAGCACAGCGTAGTGCTGGCACTCAAGTGGGTTATGGCAAAGTTTGGAGGAGTGGGGAGTTCCGCTTCTCCTTCCCCTATCGCCCCTTTTTCCTATTGATTTGAGTGCCGATATTCTCGTCTTTGTTGATATTAAAGTAAGATATTAAAGATACATGTTAGTACGTCCAAAGAAAATTCATGCTCAGAAGAAGCTCTTCGAGAGGTTCTGAAAGAAAAGATCTCGAGCGATAGCGAGAGGGAGTAAAACGGTGTGCAATCGTCCCGTATAGATATTTCTCATTCTCAAACAATCCCAATAGCTCAGCCTTAGGAGAGAAGTAGCTCGCCTTAAAGGAGACAACAAGCGGTGGGTTTTATTGAGCCGTTCATACGAGCCGAGTTCTTTTCCTAGCTTGGAAGTGCCTTTATCTAAGGGGCAATTGCTTGAGTAAACAAGGAGTGCCAGGGACGAGCGGAGCGAAAACAAAGCAGGGGGAATTCCTCGTTAGGGGAAATCCTTTGATTGCGTATTGAATTCGGAGAATGCGGCGTTGACGCTTTGCATTTAATTGTTTAAAAACTTTAATCCTGATTTTTTTCAATTGAACGGTGTGATATCGAGCGCTTATACTAACTCAAAGAGTTGTATCCGGGGGCTTAGTAAGGCCCATTAAGATTCAAATAGCCGACTAAGAGCGAGCATCTTCAAACCTCCGAATAGATGGCAAGAAAAGTTATAAAAAGCAAGACTAATGAAGAAATCCGCTGGGTCAGTAGTGCGAGTAGCATTAGACACAGCCTCTTGTCTTGGCTGATGCTATTGGACTCTCTTTCCCTCATTCCGCTTCGGCTTTCCTTCCTGTTTAGGAGTCCTACCTCAAGGAAGATGTTAACCGCTCGTTGGCACTGGTCCCGAGCTCCTTCTTTCAAGCCTTTGACTGCTAACGGGCTAACAGGCTCCTGGCTTGATTGAGTTTGACCGATAAAGGACAAGAGCTCCGAGGAAGAATCAACTCAGAGTAGGACTCAAAGGAAGATCTCTTCCCGGGCTTTGCTTTCTAAGACCGATCTATGGAATATGTGCTAGCCCCTCACTCCCTCAAAGACAGGAAATTGGCATTACGACTTTTTTTTTCTTTTGGAGTCAAAGAATGAACTCTTTCCCGTACTTCTTCTCCTCATCTTTCTATTCCAGGTGCTCCTTCGGGCGAGACGCTTCAGCATTTCGACATCAGTCCTGAGGGAGTCACGAATTAGTATATACTTCGACTTTCGTCCTGATGACATGCATACTGATCTAGTACTCTTATCTAGCCAAGCTTGCTTCTTTCAGAGCGGATGTAAGGAGTGGAAAGGACTTAGTCAAGGAGTTAGGGTAGCTGCCCTCTTTGTAATCTTACATGACAGCTTTCGAATCCTCTGCTCTGACTCCGGTTCGGTACCTACTCCATATCTGAAGATTGACCACAGCGTAATGCCTTACGGCCACTTTCAGTGCCTTGCTTTGAGTTCGATCTGCCTATTAACTTTTCTTCATACGCTTACTCTATTACCTCCAAGGCAAACCCTAGAAAAGAGTCCTAGTCCACCACAGCTTCGATGGAGATGCCAGTACTGTGCCTATTCTTTGAACTCTTCCTCTTTGGAGATAAAACAGATATTCGGCTTTCAAGCAACTAAGAAAGAGAGAATCTTTATCCCATCCCGCATCGCCACTTTCAGTTACTTACTATAAGCAATTCATCCATCCATGCCAAAGCCCTCAATCTCAGATTGAACCGGGCTTTCTGCTGTAGCCCCTTCCTCATCCCTAGTGGCCACAGATACATAGTGGCTGGTCGAGGTAGGCGCTGCAAGCGGTGACTCGACTGAAAGGAGAGGGGATGGTTGCGAATCGATTACAGTCTAAGGTCTCTTCCTTGTTGGATTCCTCGTCAAGTCAGTTTGGGATGCATGAATCCCATTCCTCTTTCCTAAAGCCTGGCTTTGAGCCTGACTTTAATGTGGAACTTAACTTAAGTGGGGCTCGGGTCAAGTAGTTCAGCAGTCGGCTCGCGGAATGGGCCTAAAGAAAGCTGTCTCGAGATTGTGAGCTCTGCATTTCAGGTCGTCTGAATCATTCCACTCGCTTGTCGGCCTCTCCCCGCCTCTACTTGAAACGACCGGAAGAAGGGACGCCTGGACGCCTGGCTCGCTCATCCCGCTCGTGACTTCCTCCAGTATCTCACCCACTCTGGTTAAGGGGGCAATGATGGCGACTTGGCGCTTTCGCAGATCTACTTCAGTCTTATAATATGAGTGATCCTTGCTTATGCTCTATTGCTAGAACATCAATGGTCTCATGATGCTAGAACAGAATTGGTCTCAGATGGGAGATCATAGTCACTTTCGATATCTGTCTGTCGTCTGTCTCTCCCCGGGGAGCCTCAGATCTTTCCTTTATATATAGGAGTTCTCATCTTTGTTGTTCTCGTCGGCATGGAATTGAACCCGGCTCTAATAGTGAATGGTCGAGAACTATAGTTGGACTGGAGGGCACTTGATTATAGCCCGTCAAAGGCTTTGACTCACTTAGCTGCCAGTAGAAGGAGAATAGGTCCCAGCGATGCGGAACGGAGGCGAGGTCCCATGTGATTCACCCTCTCCATTTGTTGCGAGTTCATTCCACTCGCTCGGTAGGTCTGTCTTTCCATGCCACTCGTATGCTATAGGGAATTGTATGCCGAAGGTAGCCTTCTTTCCATGAGTGCGATCGATGCCGGGAATCAGACTCTACTCCTGTTCAGATGGCCAGAGTCCCCTCGTGCTCAAGTAGTGAGGTGCGGATCAGGAGCGACTTCGACAAAGCATAAAGAAAGAAGAGATCTAGAAGCCAGCTTTCGATTACTGAATTGAGCATCGTCCAATTCTTGTTATGATCTTAGTAAGATCGCCTCGCTGCTTCGCTTCATTTGTTCACTCCGCTCCGCTTTCGTTTGGCGTTCCGTGATAAAACGGGGAGTTTCTTACGTGATAAAAAGGCCTTTTAATTACATGAAGTGAGAAAAGTTTGTTTTAATTACATCGCGTGAGAAAGTGGCCATTTAATTACATCTTGTGATTAAAGTGGCACTTAATTACAAGGCGTGATTCAAGTGTGTTTTAACTGCCGCATTCCGCTTCGCTGCAATTGGCTGTTTTAATTACTAATTACACAAAAAAAAGTGAGAGCGTTTTAATTTGAATTACACTGCCTCATCCCGCCAGCCTTCCAATAGTTCCCAGTCTCTCTCTGTTGCTGTTGGATTCCACTCAAAAGAAAGAGTACGGTCTACTCCCAGGCAGATGCTCAAGTCTGAAATCGTCCCCAGGAGCTAGAAAGGACTGAAGATAGCAGTCGGGCCCTGGGCAGAAGAATCCAGAGGTTGGCAAAGACAAGGAATGCTAAGAGCAGCAGAGCGTGTTGAGAATAATACACTAGGTGCGTGGCGGATTCATTCATTCCTCTTCTTCTTTCCGTGTGCGAGTTCTCTATATTATAGAAAGAGAAGTCGGGTCAGGGATCAGTCTGAATCTCCGAGTCAATGAGTTATGAGAGATGGACTCCTGACTCCTCTTCACTATAACTTCTTTACTTGCGGCCAGAGACGCGTCACTGTCGTTCGCTCCAAAGTCTCACTTCGTTCACTCCTCCGACTCGTACTCTGGCTGCTCTGGGAAGAAGACCATTGAGAAAGCTCGACCGGAATGGGGCATGCCTACAATATCCTTCACTGCATTGCTTAAAGAAGAACTAGGGTTTAGCTACACGCCGATACTACTCACGGGCCGACCTCAATCATGCGAGAGGAGAGAGGAATAGAGGGGGTTGCTCTCGCGACAGGGGAGTTATATTGATTGGCTAATAATATTATCTTTCTTTTTATCTGAACTAAGAGCAGTCCCCAAAAAGAGCTTCTACTTACTATGGGAAAGAAAGCCTAGATTATCTGCTAGGGGAGAACTTCCGGGAAGGGCTTGGGTGAGACCTTTGCCCTAGTTACCCCGAAGGGAGGATGGAACACCCCAATCTGAAAGAGAAGGTAAGGAAATTCAAGCTAAACTAACATCGACACACATGGCAACATTAACAATCGACGAACGATGAACACAATCGACGAACGAAAGTTAAAGAGGGTAGAGGTTACTCATAGAAAGCTCAATTTAACACGTCCTGGACGAACGCAAAGAAACTCAAACCGAGATCAATACAATCAATCCCCTCTACTGGAATCCCCAAGACGACTTCAATGGAATACCCATAAATCCTGTAATCGACAACCCATATTCAATCTAAGTTACTGCGACATAAATACTCAACTGAAATCAATTCAAGGGTCCACCTCCAATCCTGCACTATGGACGGGTATACTTAATAGTCAATTACAATCCTGCACGACGGGTACTTAATAGTCAATTACAATCCTGACTATGGAAGGGTACTTAATAGTCAATTACAATCCTGACTATGGAAGGGTACTTAATAGTCAATTCCAATCCTGACTATGGAAGGGTACTTAATAGTCAATTCCATTCAATCTGCCTAACCCCTCTTTGAAGCTTAATTCAGCAACAATCGACAACCAGACGAAAGCTAAAGGACGACAACCATACTCAAGGAAAAGAAGAGGTTACTCAACTGAATTCTTCTCTCTCTACTCAAAAGAGCTTTCTCTACTCTGAAGCTTTCCTCTACTCTTAAGCTTAATTCTATAGCTGCTTTCTCTACTTCAAAGGAAAGGGTTACAATGGAATCAAATACATCAATCCTGAAATCCCCTCTCTCTACAGGATAGTAAAAGCGAACCCCTCTGTCTATGGCATAGCCCGTTATTGTCAAATGTAATAACTTCCTGGATCTGTTGATCTTTCTGGAACTCTCTTCAAGCTAAACTCAAACGAGAGGGTCAGCTCTCTCTACTCAATTAAAGCTACAGAGGTTACGAACTCAATTAAAGCTACATAGGAAGACCCTTTTTGAAATTGATATCCATATCCATTGGGTATTTCCAATCCAACGGCTTGCAAACCATTGGAAGATTGAATTTCAAAGGGATCATTCTTAAATCAAAATTACATACTACAAATAAGATCTTTTTAGAATAACCCTTACCCTTAGCTTTCACTACAGATTTATCATCAACCATGGGCTCAATAAGGATAAGTTCTTTTTCAATCATGAACTCGAGCAAGACTTTACCTATTTCCATTTGAGAACCCTTTTTACGCTTTGTAGCAACAGACTGACTACTATCAACACGGATACTTGTATCTTGAATACGACCCTTTTGACTATACAATCTACTAGTCTGCATCCTAACGGTTTTATCTAGCATTTCAATCATCTTAGTTACCCTCACAACAGAGGAAACTTGAATACTGTGGAACATAATACCTAGGACATGTATTATAATAGCCTCCAGCGTATATTCACCTAATATATCAATAGTACTATCATAAACCTCTGGATTAAGGAATTCTTTCACATAGTTTTTAGCGTTTTTAAAACCATCCTCGGACTCGAAACCCTGCACCTGCTAACCTAATCAGACATGACCTCGAAAGGCTGTACTTTTCGGCCAGCTGGCAAAGCCCGATAAGTGTCGAAGCAGAAAGAACTGCTTTGGCAGAAATGGGAGTCAGGTTAACTTGAACCCGTTTAACCCAGAACTGTTTAGCGAACTCCAATGCACCCGTCTTAGAGTCAATTGACTTAGACTCAGATATGGATACATCAAGTATTCCCTCGCGACACTTTTCAGCCACCGCTCTGTCGGCGATTACAATATCATCGCCGAGAAGATCATAATTTATAAATGGCTTCCTTCTCCTTGGGTCAACAAACCACGCAGCCAACCACACCATATAATGGTGTGAGAGACTGAAGAGGGCCCAAGAGCCGTAATAACCTAACGGCTGACCCGTGGTAAAGTTCACATACCTCGCTTTTTGTAATAAAGGGCGATGAGTATAGAAAACATTAAACCAGAGTGAACCGAAGACAACGCATAGCGCCGACGCTCGTCCGAATAGCCGTGTTAATAACGACGTTAAGACTACGACCGGCCACCTATCTGTCGCTGACGAAAGATCAAAGGAACAAATGTCCAATGGTCCTAAGTCCCTAAGACGATGGATGGGACCTTCTTGTCTGAAGGTACCATCACTGGGTATACGAGATAAGACCCGCATAGCCCAGCTATGCACAGGGTACAAGAGACGCTGCCGCACATAGTTGCCTATAGCAAACAGACGCCGCTTACCAGCCCCTAAAAGGGTGCACGTCAGGCGACCAGGGAGAGGACCAAGGGATTTCATATTTTCATGAAATTCCATTAAGAAAGGCTCTACCTTTTCATGGTAGAAGCTTAGGTCCTCCCAAACAGCCCGAGTGTTATAACTATAGTCTAGAGGATATAATGTCCTCTTCGACCACAACATCCCAGGATGCCACGCAAATGCCTTATGATTAAATAACCTTGCATCAGATGCAAACGCTGCCATTTCGTATTTAAATGATGAAAATACGTTTGGAACAGCTTTCGATACCTTACGGAATCTACGGTCATCATTCGGCATCGACTTCCAAGTCGGTTCCCAAGATATCCCTTTGTGAAGAGGGATCTTAGAAATCCAGGGCAAATACATAGATTGAAGGGTAACAAATTTCTCTTTTATTTCACCCAGCAACCATACAATTTGGTCTACATTCTGTTGAGGCTGCACTATAGAATGAAACGTAGCCTTGCTAACCCGCTTGGCTAGAGGGATCACCCTACAGATGCTAAACCATGACAGATATAGACGGACCAACCTATCACCTCTATCATTCCGAGTCATAATAATGAATCGGTGATGCTTCGGTATAATGGTCGGAATCCCCGCCCTACTCAGACTGACCTTGACAGAAGATTTGCTATCCACTGTAGGTGAACCAGCATAGTACTGTTGCAAATGCACAGCACACTGTTTCAAATACAGGGATGTAAATAACAAACCAGATTTCCGAAATTAAAAAAAACACGTAGAAAGAAAAACTGACTTATATTATAGGCGCGCAAGAGAGCAAATAGCTCCTTCTGATGTAAGATATCCAGTAGCAGCCAGGTAGATCCTGATCAAGAACCCCCTTAACTGCCCCACATGTTCAAACATGCGGCGCCAAGAAACCTGAGGCAGGCTTTCTGTAAAATTGCTAAATAATTTCATGGTTTATTTTGTATAATTAACACAGCTTTAATGACAAAATATAACCCTAAACTATCACAAGATACATAGTTACCATGACCTCCTGAGACTACTCTCCTCGATGTACCGGAACTTGTCAGTACAAGGGACGGCGTCTAGGAACGTCCTAGATCACTAAAAATCCTATCTGCCGCAGTTAGGATTTAGTTTAGAGTTGTATGGGACTTATTGCGGTTTCCCGTCAACAGACCCATGTGCTCAAGCAAGACGCGCGAGCCAGATTGCTCTGAACTCAACGTGCCTGGAGAGTAGTTAACTGCTCCCCAGCCGAGGAATGAATCACTCGGATGGACTCTCTTTCAATAAAGGTGTTCAGTCGCTTCATATCCTTCTACCTCTGGTACGCTGTAAACCCTCATACTCAAGAGGCACCATACCATAATTGACCTGCGTAATTAATTTGAAAGCTGGTGCACGGGGTACAGGGACGGTAGAGTGCACCCCTCTACTACTGCTACTCTTTCACTCGGCTCTCTCGCACGTCGTTATCACTCGTTCCTACGTCCCTAAGGTCGAGCCCTACGGCCGTCCGTCTAACTCGCTCGTTCCTCTTGCTGCGGTAGCGACGTGGAAGTTTCAAGAGTTCGGGAAGAATGACCGAACGAGTCACTTGTTTGAGTTCGGGCCCTATACCTGTGTTTAAAAGAAGTATGCAACTCATCTCTTTCTGCTACT
>JBAMIE010000069.1:561192-590481 GCA_037177295.1 Kaempferia parviflora
CCCATGTCGCACAAGGGTGGTACGGACGGCCTCTGCTGATTCGTCTTGGGGAAGTCTTCCTTCGCCCTACTATCTCCGTATTGACTTCTGTAGTCGCAGCCTCCCTGGCTTCAGTAGCTGCCTATGTAGCTGTATCCACCGTAGTAGTAGTATCTACAGTATCCGTAGTAGTAGCTGAAGTAGCTGTAGCCTCAGTAGCTGTAGCCTCAGTAGCGTTATTTACTTTTTCTTTTGCTTTATTGAGTTTAAACCTTTGGGTTCAGCTGTAGCTTCTTTTGTTGGGTCTAATTATTCTGCTGATGGTAAGTCTATGTACTCCTGACCTCCCTTTATGCCTTATTTGGATATTGCTCGCAAGTCATCTAGTAGCAACCTTAGCTTTGGCTATTCAATCCAAAGCAGAGGAGCGCCCGTGTCCTGTTTCGGAATGTAGCTAGTACTCGTTAGGAGCCCGCCTCTTTCTGAGCCGTGTACTCGACAGCCTCAGGCGTATACTAATATGTAGTAGTAGCCTCATCAGCCGTATCAGCCTGAGCAGCTTCTGTATCCTCTGTAGCCTTAGCCTTAGCATCCGTAGCAGCTTCTGTAGCCTATGTAGCCGTAGGAGTAGCTGAAGTGTCTGCTTTATTTTGAAGTATATCTTTTTAGCAGCTTTTAAAGGATCTTCTGGTAGGTCTGATTCTTATGATGGTAAGTCTATTTCCTCTATTCCCTTCTTTATGACTCCTTATGATATTGCTCTAGACCTGGTTGCTCGCAAGTCATCTATTGGCTCCCTTTTGCTTCGGATCGAGGATCCCAAGCTTTAGCTCCTGGTTCCTGGTTGTGTTGTACCCGTTTATTGAACTCGAAAGCCGCAGCCCCTAAGTCATACCCTACAGTAACTCTAACTCTAGGAGCAGTGTACTCTCAAGCCTCCCCCGTGTCGCCTGTGTACTCTATCTATAGTAGGAGTAGTAGCAGCATAGGTAGCCTCAGCCGTAGTAGTGGCTTCAGTAGTATCCGCCTGTGTAGCCTCAGTAGCCATAGTATTCGCTTGAGTATCTATAGCTTCTGTATACGCTGCATGGGTAGCCTCAGCCGTAGCAGCAGTATCCTATTCATCAGTAGTATTCGCTCCTTTTTGAGTTCTGCATCTGCTAGGTCTGATGAAGCTTCCAGTTTTGGGTAGTCTATGTACTCCTGACCTCCCTTTATTCCTTATGTATCTTTTGCTCTATTAAGATGCTCGCAAGTAAGATAGTGTCTCCCTTTGGTATGTCTTTGCCTTTAGGGTTAGCCCTTGTGTCCTTTCCTCTTTCTGGCGCGTGTACTTACTAGCGTAAGGTTTAGCATCCGCAAGAGATCGGCTCAAGTAGTTGCCTATGTAGCATAGGTAGCCCCCACAGTAGTAGCCTCATTAGTAGCAGCCATATGCATAGCAGCATTAGTTGCTTCAGTAGCCTCATCATCCGTAGCAGCATTAGTATCCCTGGCATTATTAGTAGCTCTTTTTTTAGTTGCTCTTCTGCGAGGTATGATTCTGATGATGGGTAGTCTATGTACTCCTTACCTCACTTTATGCCTTATTGTGATATTGCTCTAGACCTGGTTGCTCGCAAGTCATCTAGTAGCTACCTTTTGCTTTGGCTATTAAATCCAAAGCTGTATCTCCTCTTTATGGTTTACCCCTTCTAATCTACCAATTTTAATGTTTTCTCGCTATAGGAGATCAACTTGAGTCGAACTTCTGGTCCAAGTCATTAGCGAAAATGAACTTTATGCCAAAAACAAAAGAGTAAATGGCCCTGAGGCCATTTACGACCTGTTGCTAGGGAAGTTCAACTTCTTGATCACTTCTCGACCAGAAGAGTAAATGGCCTCAAAGCCATTTACGACTGTTGCTTTGGGAGAGGGTAAGGGTAAATGAACTTTAGGCGAAACGGGAAGTTCAACTTTTTTGAAACCATGAAGATACATACTCATTGATATATTCTTCTACTCTTAATACCATGAAGATACATATTCTCATATTCACATGATTTCTCTATTTACCACTTATTATTCAATTCAATTATTTACCAATACGAACTCACGAGCTACAAAACTAACTAAGACTCCTCGACCACTAAAATCAAATATAGAACGAGATCGAGAAAACGGACAACAACAAAGAAAAAAGAAGGAAAAATGAGGGGTAGGAGGCATACTCATTACAGATATTGAATCTTGAAGCTTCGATTCCAACTAAAACAAACTATACAAATACAGAGATTCAGTATAGATTCTAGATATAGCTTTCATTTAATACAAAAAGAAGATGGGAGAGATATTCAGAGAAATATGAGATCAAACTATATCATACGAGCGTAAGAAGCGCAAGAATGGGCTTTCTAACTGAGTGAGATTGTTTCAAATCCCCCTTGGGGTATTACACTCACCCCTCTGGTAGGGGGATAGATCATGGGTACAAACGGATAGCGAGAAAAGCCTCTTTTATAGACCTATCGATATTCATAAGAAAAGAAAGAACTCGAAAATCAGGAAAATCTTATACCAGATTAACGCAAAAGCACCTATTTTCAGCCATCTCAGAAAACATCATTCCTAGATCGATCGAAAACAAGCCAAGGAGTCTTGACCCGGAACCTCAATCAAATTAAGAGCTTCAGACACGCAAATCACGAGCCTCAAAATATGCCGTCCACCCACGAACGGCTCTCTGTCCTCTTCCTTCGCACTTCACTAGCTCATCTGTCGCACTTGGTCGAACTTCTTGACTATAGGATCCCCATTACGGGAGGGCCACAAAGCCAAAGGTGAGGGTCGCACTGGACCATAAAACCTGCTATCTATCCACTCGTTTAACTTGCTCTTAGCTCTGCATCTCTCTCACTCCCGGTAAAGCGATCCCTCGTTAGACTCCACCATAATAATAATAGTAGAGCCCTATAGGCTAAGGAATGAAAATACTATTGCAAGGGCTCGATCTAAAGCCAGATAGTCTCATAATATGTGCCAAGTTCTAACTAGGGACTCACCCCACGCCCCGTCACTCATGCAATCCATAGCTTACTCGCTATCTCTACTCTTCCACTAGGAGGACCTTCAATCCCTCGCCCCAGGCCCCTTCTTCACTCCCTTCTTGACTCCGGATCACTCTGTTCTAATACCAGAAAACCTATTGGCAGGCAGCTCTTTTATTAAATTCTCTTTATACCTCCCTGCTCTCATATTCTGTGTCCAGCATTCCGCTTGCTCTACTTGTCTAGAGATGGGAAATATGGAGTTAATTGAATAATTGAGGGAAAGAGAGAGGTACAGAAACTTACAGAAATAGTAGAAGAATTGAGTAAGTCAATTAACAATACCGGCTGGCACTCCTGTAGGGAGAGGAACCCCGGGGCCTGAAACTATCCTTAAATAGAGAGATGGGTTACGAGGGATGGTGAGATGGTAAAGGAGAGATATGGATAACCTCATATACTAATACTTGGTCTCTCCTGTAGGTAAACGGTACCCCTGAGGAGGTCCCCCTTAATACTTATAGAGGGTCGCTTGGGTTACCAATAGATGCTCTCCCTATCAGTTATAGCCCGGTCCACCCACGAGGGTCTCTCTGTCCTCTTCCTTCGCACTTCACTCGGTCTTCCCTCGCACTTTAAAGTCTGGGCTTCACACTCCATAAGATAGTTCTATATTTGCCCTCGCTCTGCTCTCTCACCTAGTGTAGGTAAACGGAAGGACCGAGCAGGGGGGATCATATTCGACGTTTTTGGTCCCGAGCGGGGGAGATATAATATAGATTATTTCACACCTATCGTTTCAGTTGCTCTCTCCATTGGACTCAGATTCCCTCGCTCTCTCTCCGTCTATAGGTAATGCCCGATAGGGGGCCCCCCATTGCCAAGGGGAGGGTCGATGGCTATACAGGCTATCTCTCGTATCCCTAAACCTTGTATCTATACTATCGTTTCACTTTCAGTCTCAATTCTTTCTATTCACTCTTCATCTTCGTTTTTTAGTAGGTTCGCACGGGACCCTAAACCTGCTATCTCTCCTAAAGTCTCACTAGCACTCTAAGTTCATCCGTAGGTATTTTAAGTCCCGAGCGGTGGATATAATCTATACCTCATTTTCTCTCCTCTCGTTTGACTTGGTCTCTCAGTTCGTCTTTATTGAAGTCCTGAGCGGGGGAGGTAATATAGACTTCTCGTATATCGTATCAATTGATCAAGATAGACAGGGCAGAGAACTCTAAATTAATGTACTTTCCATCGCACTCTCTCCAAGTGTAGGTAAAGAGAAGGCCAGAGCGGGGGAGGGTCGCACGGGGTCAAATTCATCCCTCTATATACTATATCTAATCTTTAGATCATCAACAGTCGTTCAATCAAAACTCATACTCTCACTCAAGACTTTCACACTCTAGTAAATACTTTGACTCACTCATAAATAACATATAGTACGTTCAGATAAGAATAAAAGAATAAAGAAGCACACAAGGAGATAGAGCAATAGCAAGCACATATTTCCTTACACTGGGATAGAGTCTTTGGTCCAGACAAGATAGTGATTAATTGATACGAGACAGAAAAAGAGCAATAAAATATGAATGCATGAGAGAGTGAAAGAATGACACAGATAATGAAGAACTGTTGCTGGGATCGATAGATAGGGAGATAGAGAGGGGGATAGAGAGGGAGAGTCTTTTTATAAATTCTTTATTTATCTTTGTTATTGGTAGGCGTAGTTTCATTGTAAGATTTTGGTTCGCTTCACTAGTCACTCTTATAGTTTATCGCACCTCCATTAATTGCTTCAAATTGCACGCTTCAGTAGCTCAACTATGATTGTCCGGCTGAATCTGATTCCGCACCTTGCTTCCTGGCAAAAGATTTGATACCATATGGATAGCTGACCAGGAATAACTGAGTGAGTGAGAATTGAGTTCCCTGGGAGACCCTACAGTGATCTGTCATAGTTTACCTTGGACCGCTCAGCTCAACTTAGCTGTTGCACTCTCGGTCGCACCTTTGACTCTGCCGTCTGCCCTATCTGTCTGCGTTGCCTGGTGCCAGGTCATCTGACTGTCCTACTTTTCCTCTTACTGGGCTCGGCTGATCGCACCGCTAGGCTGGGTTACTAAGCTAGCCATTTCTACGAACCCGCTGGACTGAACCCAAATAATCTTTAAACTTCTCAGGTGGGACTGGAAGAGAGAGACCATGTTTACGACAACTTATATTCTTATATTCTACTTTAAAAAAGTCGAGTCAAATTTGTCGAGTCAAACAGACGCTCTACTTCGCTTAGTTGCTTCGGCTGTTCCAGCTTCTCCTTCTTTCCAGGACAAAGACAAAGTCAGCATCTTTCCATTCTTTCTTTCCCAGTTCTGCCCATAGTAATTCGAAGAGGAGGTGGCACTTTCCCAGTTCTGCCCATAGTAATTCGAAGAGGAGGTGTCATGATAGTAAGAAGCCCCAAACACGGGGTTTCCTCAAAATGGAACCTTTTTTTTGCCATTTTGCCCAAAACACGGGGTTTCTACCCTTAGCATTCTCAGAGGACAGGATTGAACTCATCAACCGTTTAGGGGCCTATGTGGAAACCCTCAAGGGGCTGTTCTGTTACTCTATCTTTTTAGCCGTACCCTAAGAGCCGCCCCCTTATAAAGATTTTCTTTCTCTGCTGTTGTAGAGTTCACTACTTTATGTCGGTACCCATAACTATCAGCCTGAACTGTAACCCCCTAAGTGTTAGGTATCTTCTGTAAACCCTTAAGTGGAAACCCCCAAGGGTCTCTTTTATTCCTGAACTGGAACCCCCGTTGTGTCTGCTTTCTAGGACTCTATCTCCTTAAGTGTCTGCTTTCTAGGACTCTATCTTAAGAGCCGTCCCATGCCCTACTCTAGCAGGCCCTAATCTGCTGTTGTCTCTTTCTCTGCTGTTGTATAGTTCAATAGTTTATGAGTTCACTACAAAATACTGCTGATGGGGCCGTACGCGTCTACCCAAACCCTCAAGTTTGAGGTTCTATCTTTTTGATATCCGTACCCATAATCCGTACCCATAACTGTCAGCCTGAACTGCACCCCTATAGTGTGGCTGCTCTAGGACTCTATCTTTCTAGCGGTACCCTTCCATAGTTTCTTTAGCTGCTCTGGAACCCCCGTTGTGTCTGGTTTGTACTTTTTCGCCCTGGCGTTCAAGGCTCAACTCTTACCCGGTTCCCTTTCGATCCTCTTTATCTGCTGTTGTGTATGGTTTGTGTAGGTGCTTCTATTAGTTTTTTATTGTATTTTAGATCTATTAGTTTTGACTTCTATTTAAGAATAGTATTTGTATTTAAGTGTGTCTATTACTCTTTTCCTAGGGCTATTACTCTTCCCTTTGGTCACCCTGAACTGGAACCCCTTAAGTGTTGTGTCTCTTCCTGAACTGGAACCCCATTTAAGCATTTAAGCAAAAATTGAAGCTAATGTCAACCCTTAAGTCAATCCTTAAGTCAACCCCTTTTTAGGTCCTTCAAGTGGAACCCCCTCAGATCTGTAGTCGTCAACCCTTAAGTGTAACCCCTTTAGACTTAAGAGCCTTAGTCGTCAACCGTAAAGTGGAACCCTCAAGTGTCTGTTCTGTTCTAGGACTCTATCTTAAGAGCCGTACCCTTCTATACTCTTTAGCTGCTTAGCTGCTGTTGTACAGTTCAATACTTTCTGAGTTCAATAGTTTTTAGCCGTACCCGTCTACCCTCAACTGGAACCCCTTAAGATCCGTCCTCGTAACCCGTAAAGTGGAACCCCATAACTGTAAGCCTCAACTGCAATCCTTAAGTTTTAGGTCTCGTCCTCTATCTTTCTATCCGTACCAGGACATATTCTTTCTCTTCAGTTGTCGAGTTCAATACTTTCTGAGTTCACTACTTTCTATCGTTACCCGTACACGCTAAACTTTGTACCCTTAAGAGCCTTAACGTTCAAGGCTAAACTTGAACCCCTTTCTTTCTATCCGTCCTTGCTTTTTTAGTTAGTGAAATTCCGTCCTTGCTTTTTAGTTATTGAAATTCTATCCTTGCTTTTTTTAAGTACGTGCCCCCTTTCTCTATCTGTCTTTCCGGTCGAACGGTTCCTCTATCTATCTGGAATGTACCATCCCTCTATCTCGAATTAGTCTACAGACCGGAAGTGGAGGAGAATCAAATACCTTGATAGAACTACTATAGACAGACCCGATCCGGTACTCGTATCTTCTTTGATTGCTGTATTCTGCCATTCCTTACTTTTTTTAAGGAACGCAACCCCTTCGCCGCAAGCAACAGTCGTAAATGGCCTCAGGGCCATTTACTCTTTGGCTCAGCTCTTCGCCCCTCGCTTTTTAAGGAACGCAACCCCTCGCTGTCCGGTCCCCCCGTTCCTCTATCTGGCTCGCCGGTCCCCTAGTTGAAATAACCCGTGTCCTGAACGGTCCTCACTTGATCAACTCTCACGAACATCCCTCCCCGGTGTGTTAGTCGTATATTGTTTGATTCCTTGATTCTTGCCTTGTTCACTTTGTATTCTGCCCTTCCGAGGAGTCAATGTAATGGAATGGAAGAAAGGTAGGAAGCGGAGGCTCCACCTAAGTAAAGGGAAGCAGAGTAACCTAAAGAAAGGGAAACGGGGGAGTGAATGGCATACCAGAGTCAGGAATGTAGTGGGCGAAAGGGAAGCAGAGGCAGTAGTGGGCTCAGGTATGGAGGGAACGCCAGATGCAAGGAAATCCAGTATAGAAAGACAACTACAGATGCAAGGAGAATATAGTACAGAAAGAACTGCAGACCCGAGGAGCGCAATGCACGGTGGATAAACCGAAGGACATACGACAGCAAATCTAGTACCGAGTACCGAAAGAGAACGAAATGCAAGGTATCGAAACCGAACAAAAGAAAAGAACATATGCCAGGGTAGAGAATTGAATGATGGGGCTTTGAGCTGAGCCAAAGAGTAAATGGCCCTGAGGCCATTTACGACTGTTGCTTGCGGCGAAGGGTCGAAGGTCTCGAAATGAAACCCAACAAAGACATCTTCCCTCGAGTCCTGAAAGAGAGCCAAATGCCAGTAAATCTAGTACCGAAATCAATCTAGTACCGAAATCAATCTAGTACCGAAATCGAGTACATAAAGAGAGCGAAATGCCAGTAAATCTAGTACGGAGTGAATGTCAGGTAGAGAAATCGAGTACGGAGTAGGAGTCAGAATAGTAATAGGAAAATTTCTCACGGGTTCTAATTTCGTATTGAATTTTTCTGTTGTTTCTGTCTCTTCCAATTTGTGATTGAATTCTTCTCTATGGTGTAAAACTGGCTCCAACTGGCTCCTATAAATTTGGTATTTTCTCTTAATAAATATCTATCTGCCAATGGCTTTTTTGTTAATGTAAATATTTGACGTACAATATCAGCAGATGCATGGTATCTTCATCACAGAAGCCGTATGGACTACAGGAGACTTTTTTTGTAGGGTCGCGTAAATGATCGTAAAAACGGCCTTGCACGTACAAAAGTTTCTATTTGAAGGTTGCACCTGAGACTTCAGCTCATTAGAGCTCTAAAGGAACCCTCCGGGATGGGATCGGTGTCGCGCATGTACCGGTTTTTTCCTCTGAGGGGCGTTTTCCTTTCAAACATATCAAGTTTACTAGAGCGATGGTGGTTTACATAAAAAAGATGTAAATAGGTATTTCCCTGTAGGGCTGGCTCTGACTCTTCCCTTTCATAAGCCTAAACTTCAACCCTAAAGGGGCTGCTCTAGTACTCTCTGTTAATAGCCGTACCCGTACACCCTGAACTGGAACCCCCTAAGAGCCGTATTCGTCAACCCGTGAAGTGGAAACCCTATAGGGTCTCTTTCTCGTACTCTATCTTTATAGAGGGTCTCTTTCTCGTACTCTCTCTTCATAGCCGTAGTCGTCTCACCCCTCAAGTGGAACCCCGTGAAGTGGCTTTTCTAGTACTCTCTCTTTCTATCCGTACCCATAGCTGGAAGCCTCTTCTGTAACCCCCTAAGTGTTGGGTCTGTTCCTGAACTGGAACCCCTTACGAGGTCTTTCTTTAAATTTGAACCCCTTAAGTTTGAGGTCTATTCCTCAACTGGAACCGTTAAGTGTTCGGTCTGGTCCTCTCTCTTTCTAGCTGTACCCGTCACTAAAGGAAGCCTAAACTTCAACCCTGCCTAAACTTCAACCCTGCCTAAACTTCAACCCTAAAGGGGCTTTTCTCGGACTCTCTCTTCATAGCCGTACCCGTCCACCCTCAAGTGGAAACCCCTAATAGCCGTAGTCGTCACCCGTAAAGTTCAAACCCTCCAGATCCATAGTCGTCACCCGTAAAGTTCAAACCCTCAAGAGGCAGTTTTAGGACTCTCTGTTTCTAGCCGTACCCTTATAACTATTTTATATCCGTACCCGTCTACCCTAAAGGACCCTTTATTTGGTATTTAAGCTAATGTGAACCCTGAAGTGAACCCTTAAGTGAAACTCTCCAGAGGTCCTTTCTGAGACTATTAATATCCCTAACTGTGAACCCTCAAGTGGAACCCCTTAAGATCCGTAGTCGTCAACCCTAAAGTGGAAACCCTGTAGGGGCAGTTTTCTTCCTGAACTGTAACCGTTAAGGGGCCTAAATTGGAAACCCTATATGGGCTTCTTCCTTGCTCTCGTCCTCTATCTTTCTAGCTGTACCCGTACTTGGTCTCTGACTCTCTGTTTATATCCGTACGCGTAACTGTAAGCCTCAACTGGAACCCTGAAGGGGCAGAAAGGCAAGCTGGGAAAGGTGGAAGAGGAAAAGGAAGGTATGTATGGTATAATTTGACCGGCACCCCTAAGTGGGCAGATAGGCTACCGATGAGAAGAAGCTGCAAGAGAATCAGCAGCAAGGCGGGTAGTTAGCCTGACTAAGAAACAGCAGAGGCAGAGGTAGAAGTCACATCCGCAAGGGGTCTTTCCACACCTGAAACAGAGGACTAGTCTGGGGATTTTCCCTTAAAGTCAGGAAGTTGAGCTGCTACTAGATAACTAAGTGGTCTACGCCGCAACTCATAATTCTACCTCGAGTTGTATGATATGAGAAAGCGATAGGAGGGCCAAAGGTCTTTGGTTTTCTCTCCCCTAAGCTAAGGTAGACGTGAATATACTATCTTGCTTGCGAGCAACTTCCCGGAGCGGAGCTCGATCTACTCTTTTCCCGGAGCGGAGGTAGTAAGGAAAACATGAACAAATAAGAACTGACTTTATATATGAAAGTATAGTGTCAATTCCAGAGAATGCTTTTAATTCTTTCTCTCTCTCTTTCTTTTTCACAAGGGATGCTCTAGTAAAGTTTATTCACTCGCGTTCAAGCGTCAGTTCATTAGGAATCGAAGAAGATGCTATTTGCGTGACAGACCTTTCTTTCTTTGTCATTCGTTCCTTAGATCGACTGTCTATTGCTAGAAATAAGAAGGCTGAAGAGTACGCAATTTACGCAATATAGCCGATCGGCCCGATCGCTTAGGCCGAATGTCGCAATCGGATAGTCTACAATAGCTACGCTCACTCCTCAGCGTATATATGGAGTTCTAGTGGATTGAAAGTTTCTTTATCTTTCTTTGTTTGTCATTCCTATGCGTAGCTATTTCCCTCCTCAGCTCTGCTATTTCCCTCCTCAGCTCTGCTATTTCCCTCCTCAGCTACGCTATTTATACTCCTTGCTTCGTCCCCCCTACGTAGAAGGAATCGGCTCGTCCTCGCGCAAAGGGCGTGTCTTCGTGATGTCCTCTAGTGAAAGCGTTCTAACTGGCTCCTATTCAATAGTTTCAACGTGCGTAAAGAGGGATCAAAGTCATTTGTCTAAAGCCTCTGCTGTGGTGTCTAGTTGTGCTTTCTGTGGGCAAGGGTCCTTGTTGCCTCAACCTATTAAATCAATCGCTTTGAAAAGCAGAAATGAGGTTAGCCCAATTAGCTCACAGCTCCGCTTTGGGAAAGAAATAGTGACCGGTTATGAAAAGTGGTGATTAAGGAATCGCTTAAGAAGGTCAAAGAGAATCCATCATTAAATGACATATAAGCTTCCGAATATTCTACCCCTGGTCTTTAGTACATTAAAGGTGAAGCTCCGTATGAGAAGAGGTTCCGCGTACATTCAACGAGAGGATTTGCTCCTACCTCTACCGGGACAGAGCACCTTAACGCAGTCTAACATGGCTACACTAAATGACTCATAGAGTTCATGGCCAGTGGCGAGTATCCACTGGCAACCTATTCAAGTTCAAGTGGAGTACATGGATAGTACCTGCGTTTTTTGATTCTTTTTTTTAGCGCCTGCCAAGAGCTGGGCGAGGAATTTGAGTAACTTCAGGGAGTATAGGGGGGCTAGGGCTAGTAAGAGTAAGGTCAAAAACTAGGTGCTAGTGAAGGGTGAGACTCGAGCCTTCCGACTTTTCTTTCTTTATCCAAGTTCTTTAGCTTACTGAAGCTGATCAAGACCTGGACTACGAGCCTATCCTAGATATCGTTGAGCGTCTGCCTCAGCCTAGTTCAGGAGTCTCCTCATGACTATAAGGAGAGAGCCCATATCTGACAAGATGGAATCCAATCAAGGACTGACCTCGGTGGAGTCCCATTCCAATGGATCGGATGACTACTACTACTTAATATTAAGATGATGACTACTACTACTTAATATTAAGATCTGGAATGGAAAGAAAAGAGTAGGCGATCATACTAGTATAGTAGGCGAGAGGGGTTGAGGTGAAAGAGGAGCTATGCTTATCTGGTCAAGTGAGCCGCTCCCCTTGGTCGCCCTCTCCTTTGTAAGTTCATTCACAAGCCATCTAAAGAGGCTCACGTCTAAAGTTCCACACATGGAAAGATGAGGCTTGATGGCATTATCAATCCTAACTTGTCTGCTCCTTCACCCGTTGTATTATGAGCTAGTGAACTTAGAGACCCCAGTCAGTCTTCTGTGAATGGTAATTGCCGATACTTAGAAATGAGACTGAGTTCGTGGCTTACTTACTATACCTTCAATCCCTTGAGAACTACTTGCGAGTGAGAAAAAGGAGTGAATGGCGACAGATGTCATGTCCCTATCCTCAAAAGAGGGCTTTCGCTCTGCCCCATCACTGCTTCCACCTCTAACTAGGAATAGATAGCTGGCAGAAGAACTAGCTTAATTAACGTACGGCTGCCCTCTGCTTTTAGATAAGAATAAATTCCCAAAGCTTCAAAGCTCTCTAGCTACTCGCTTGCCCCTAACTACCCCTATCAGACTCTTCCTCATCTAATGTAGGTCGAAGAAAATGGACTTCCGAGCGGATCCACAAAAGATAAGGATAGCCCATCCCGATACTCAACGAATTCCCTCTTTCCTCTCCAGCAGGCTCCGGAGCGCGAACAGCTAAAGAAGGGATCTCCCTTAAGTGGGATTCCAATCAATGAACTCGCCATCTTAAACTCTTGGACTCTACCCACTCCACTGCTGCTCTTTTGACGAGGGACTTCATCTTTAAATCATCCCTACCCTAGCACTCAAAGCTAAAGAGGAAGGATAGGCTACTCAGAGTTTGAATGACCGGGATAGGACTCGATCGAAAGAATCCTCCTTTCCCTCAGATCTGGGCCCAGTCGAATACGAAGATCCTTATGGAATAGGATAAAGAAGCCTATCATTGTTCTAAGGAACTTGACTAAGGTCAGACCCTACTATAGGAGGGGATCATTAAGTTTCGCCCGACCTGTAGGGGGGTGGGTATAGGTGGGCTCTGTTAGTGTATCGTTAAGCGAGCGATCAGCGACGTGGCCCGCGATTCACTTCGTTCCAATAAAGTCCGTAGACTAAGGAACTTGCCACCGTTCTGAGTAGCGACCGTTAGGAGCACCCGTTCAGCAGAGCGATTCACTGCCTTCCAAAGAGCTACGTGTCCTTTCATAAGGGAGCTAGGCAAGAGGTCAATAACTTCTCTTATAGAATAATTGCGTGGACGACTAGGTGCGGAGCGAGCTCTCCCACATCTCATCCTCCTCCATTCGAATCATCCACATGCCCCTACCCCTCTGAGGATAAGTTGCCAGGACGGGTAGGTCGCTCACCAGCTATAGTTGGGGCACCAGGAAAGGAAGAGCGCCTATTTAAGAGAAGTGGGACCCGAACTCAGAATAACTTTATCAAGGAAGGAGGCGAACTGTAAGAGAGAGAGAGGGAGTCTCACCCTTTTATAAGAACTTATCCCAACTGATACAGTGTTTTTTAAGATAATAACTCTGTAGCGGTCGGGCAAGGAAGGAGTTCATGCTAAAGAGTGAGTGGAACGAATAAATAGGCGCAGAACCAGATAGCAAGAGGAGTGAGCGCTCAATTACCTGGAGAAAGGCGGGACTCCTCCTTCCTTCTATTCGCCCGCTAGCTTAGTGCTCGCAAAAGAATCTTCTCCTCCAAGCCTAGCCAAAGAACCATGCCCAGAGCAGGAAAGTGCAACGCTTCCACTTCTCAATTCTCAACCTAGCAATGCCATTCCGGAGTAGTAGCCATAGGGCACCACAATGAGATTTAAACGAACTCAAAGCCATTGAAGTCACCCAAGGCTGAATCCAACCCTCTACAATAAAGACACGAGAGGGACGAATCAAATCACTAGCAAGAAAGCTGCCCGACCGGCAAAGAAAGGGAGTCCGCTCCGTCTTGCAATCGCATATCAATGATCAAAATCTACCTCAGTCTATGAATAAGATATAAGAAAAGAAGAAAGAGAAGGAAGAGCGGAGCCCCCAAGTTCTGGCTTGTAAAGTCAACTTCCTGCTCCTACCTCACACTGAATTAAACAGAAAAGCACAGCTAACATAACAAAGAATGGAGACAATGCAATTGGTTGAAGATAATAGAATAATGGACCCGAATACAATAGTTCATAATATGATCTCCTAGTTGAAGAAAGAATAGCTAAAGTCTCTTGCTCCTACACCAGCCAGGAAGAAGCCCTTCAAACTAGGCCGCTCTTGGCCCGCTCGTCTACTCCTAACTCAGAAGCTGTAACAGAACATTCCTTCAACTAATAAACACTAAGCAGACTAGAACTTGACCCTGCCCTATTGCACTCTATCCTTCCATCAGTCTTGTCCCCCCAGTGTACGGACTACTTCGTCTCCTATCTTTTCCTCTTTGACTTGCTCTCGCCCGATAATCATCCCCATACGAAAGGAGGTAGCGCGAACAAGATTCAATTCTATTATTTATATGTATGCAATGCCCTGTGGGAATGGAATCCATAAAAGGTTAATAAGAGAGAAGCAAGTTGGGGTGCAGTAACCACTCATATGCTTCTGCCCCGGGATAAGACAGCGAACTAAACTTGGTAAGTTCTTTCATAAAGGGACTACTCCTAGCTTGTGGAACTTTCACTACTGATCTTCCGGGCTCGCTACATCGTATTTGGAATAGAAAGTGGAACTTCTCCTCCGTTGGAATAGATTCGGCCAGCACTTTCTCGCTCGTTCGTCGTGAGCTTCTCCCTGGTTCAATCCGTCCTACCCCAGCACTTTTCTTTTATTGTTTTGTCTCGTCCACGTGGAGCTGGCGTTCGTTCACGTTGTTCGCGCTCATTCCTACGCTCCCGTTGGTCGCTTTTGGTTTGGGCTTAGCTTCTGGCCGCAAGCAAAAGCAGCAGAAAAAGCAGTGGATAGCTTCGGGAATAGTTCTATAGGGACCTGATCTGCTGACTATCTCGACCAATTGGGACTCTGCTCTTATTTCTGGCTTGCACAGGGAATTGTATCTGTTCGGGTAAGGAGCTCGCTCAACTGATCTGTCCTAGGCAGGTAAGGAGCTCGCTCAACTGATCCGTCCTAGGCAGCATCACTAGGAAGAACTAGCACGCGTCACTATCAGCAGTCATACTGAACCCTGCACATGGTATGTACCTTATTCATTAGTGAGGAGGCTCCTTCTCTTTAAATCTCTACGTCTGGGGATAGTAAGATGAGTGGAAGCGGAGGATCTTGATTTAGCCTAGCCTATTCGTATTCGGAATCGTACAGAAGTCTCTGATCTGTGAAAGCAAGCATTCATTCTATTGTTCTATAGAAGGATCTCTATAAAGGGAATGTGTTGCGATCGCCTATATCCCGGAAGTGGTGCGGAGTTGGGGATTTCTCTGAATAAGCGGTAGTGAAGGGTGTGGTGCGATGACGGATCAAAGAATCAGTCTTTCGGATCTTCGTGCTCATGGGAGGGCTAAGGGTTGGTATAGTACAAGGAGAAGGAGAAAGAGCGTAAGAAAGGAACTCAAGTTCAGAGAAGCGAGTTCATTCGTTCGTTACGGGTTTTTCAATTCCCGGTCTTCTCTACAGGCGAGGAGTTTCTGACCCGTACTCTTTCTTTATCTATATCTGGTTCCCGTCCTCATCGCCCTATGAGGGTGGGCCTTGTATGAAGCGGGTAGGATGGCTCGTGTAGGCCGAGCATAGTAGCCGAGGATGGGATCGGACTATCCCTCTGGTCTAGTTGGTGTAAGCCTAGGATAAGCTATGAATCAGTGGGTTATTGGAGCAAGCCATAAGTAGCAAGCGCCTGCCTCTTTTCGGTGGGCACTTCCCTTAGTGAGACGTGAGGACTTCTAGTGTTGGCATACTCTAGCCCCGTTCTCCAGGCCTTTGCTTGGTTGGCTACCATTCGCCTGGTCCCGCGGAAAAAACTCTCTCCGTGTCTCCTAGGATAGTCCACAAATTCGAGCATCCGGAGAGGCCTTTGCTTTCTGGCTAGGAGTAGGAGAAATAGTGCCTAGTGGACAGCCCTTGCTTTCTTTTCTGGCCCTAACTGCTATTTCATCTCTATCTATTTGATTGAACGGTGCGGTACGTATGGGTTGGGACTACTTCCCCGGGAGCTATAATAGACCCGTGAGGCGTGCCAGCGGATGGAGTATGGTGCTTGGCTTGGTGGGTCCAGTCAGTGCTCAAGTTAAGACTTGGTCCTCAAGGAATCTCATATCTTCCAATCCAGGGAGCGGTGCTATGCCATGGAAGGTGGGTTTGCTATCCAATGAATGGAAGGTGGTTTGCAAGTTCAGTTCTTAGGTAGGTCAGATCTAGGTGGAGATGCCATGGAAGGCAGATTCTAAGGTCCACTTTTCAGATCAACAGGGTTGTAGGCACTGAGTTAACTGCTACTGGCTATCGGTATCTTACTTTAGGTGCGACAGAGTTGGGAAAGGGCGGTATGAGAATCTCATTTCTGCTTTAGACTCGGGTTCTCTTTCTTGATTTGAATGGGCCTCGCCAGCTACACAATTTCTTTCAAAGAGTGAATCGGACTAAGCATCTACATGCCTAAGCCAGGGAGGGAGTTATAAGAAAAAGCATGAATTGCATCTGGTGGATAGGGTAAAGAAAGTACTTTTTATCCTCTAGAGCTGGGGTGGGGGCTTGATCTCTTTATTTTGGAGGGTTAGCTGGCATAGGAATGACTGCTCTGGTTTTCGGATGCGAGTGATTATATTCTATTATACGAGAGAGGAGGGTGATTTGAAAGATCATATCTTCCACTTGCTGTGAACATGCACATGAAGGAGGAAAGAAAGGGAATGCGAATGTCAAGAACACTTTGACTACCTTTGACCCTGGCTAGGTCTTTCCTAAAGTCAAGGGGTTTAGACAGAACTACATCCAATCATCGTTCTTCCTCTACAGGCGAAGAAAGCTACTACCGGGGAAAGGGAGGATCTCAGCAGCCGCAGCCCCATCTCTTTCTGGGCGCTATCAGGATTACCATTAAGTAATGGTTCGGTATGAACTGCTAGGAAAGGGAGTTCTGGGGACAGTTCTCTTTGCCCATAGGAGAATCAGTTAGCATGATTATGCCACTCCCGCGAGATTTGATCCCGAACCTGCCTACTCAGATCAAAGCTTGGGAGCAAGAGTTCCCTATTTCGATTCGCGAAGACGGACTCATGGTCAGATAGTCAAGGTAGCAGGTAGGTTTGCTCAGCAGCTAGTTCGGATGCCGGTCGTCTGCCTGAAGGTGCGAGGGGAAAGTTTGATCTGTGCCCCTACCTCCTCTATAGAATATGGAAGGTCAAAGGTTCTCATCTCGAGAGAGCGCTTAGCTTTCACTAGACTCTGAGCCGGGACTAGAGCATTTTATATCTCTTCGGGAAGGGAGTCCTATGGCAGTCGTATGGCATAAGACCTATGCACGGAAGGTACTACGGGGGTCGGGCTCATTCACTCTTTGGGTGCGAGGTCGGAACCCTGCCTTCTTCACCAACTTAATAGTTGGATTGCTCTGCTGTGCGATAAAGAGGAATTTGGTCATAGGACGAGGGGGGCAAGACCAGATTGATAGTAGTAGGATTTCTCTACCAGACCAGCCAAGCTTCTTGTCTTCTTTCTGTATGATAAGGCGGAGAGAGAATGGATTCTATTCTATATGTATGTGATGGCTCAGAAGAGATGGAAGCGTGAAGGCTCAGAATAGATAGGAAGCGCTTGCAACCATGCCTATCACAGATCATTTTGCTTACATTCATCAAGTGGTCTTTCTTACTAAAGTGAGTCAGCTTAGATTAGAGTTGCGAGATTTGATCCTTTCCGTAGAAGGCGCGGTTCTTTATGCGGCAGTGCGATGCGATCGAATGAATGAGCCTCTCATCAGCTCCCTTTCCTCTTTTTTATAGATAGAGGATGCCTGGCTGTCGAGTTCGAACCCCAGCTCTGGCCCTTGCATTTCGAGACTCGAGAACTTTCCCCATAGACTGATTGAGGTCAGGCTCCGAAGTGGATCAGAATGAGAGCTCATGAAGGCCCCGCTTAGAGAATGATTCCATCCTTCTTGCGTCCCGGTAGAGAGTGAAGTTCAACCCATTAGTCAGTTGCCAGGCTGTCTTCCTTTTCTTGCGCCAGTAGAACAGTCTCAAACTTATGACGGGACTCCTCAAGGACCTCATGTAGTATATAGCTGGGAGTGAGAGTCCCGCTTGGAAAAGGGGAGAGTCCAGGCTTTCGTGAGTTCATGTGCCTCCTCCATCCCTATTGACTTTGTTGCTTTCCCGAGCCCTGCCTTCTTCTATCTTTCCTTCTCTTCTTTCGGAGTGGGATGCAAAAGAGAGTCGAGAGTCCAATCTGACTCCAAGAAAGACAAGGACTAGCCAAAAGAAAGGAGTTGCGCTACCAAGACAGCAGATCCAATCTAGTCATCAAGAGAGTGAGGGGTAGGTTTCCACCAAGCTCGATAGAATAGACGGCTACTACCATCATGTGATGGCTGCGAACCCACCTCTCTCGCTTTTACAAGCGGACAGGACAGTTAAAAGAAAGAGAAAAAGAACTCCCCCACTTATAGTCAAGCAGAACATGCATTTGAGGCCCTTGCTAAAAGATCGCCAATGTAGTTGGCCAAGGACAAGCTACCAGCACAGCGGGGATCTCTTTCCACAACAATAAGAAGGCAGGAGCGAGTGAAACGACGCGGAGGTAAGCGAGCTTTTCCATTCTCTCTACTATAGTTTTTAAAGCATTTCAGTCTCGCCCATTGTGAATAGAGATGAGATCCCGTCTTCCCTTTCTTTTCCTATCCCTACCCTATGTCGTACATTCACAAGAACCACTATTTGCATGCATTCCTTCCTACTAGGTGCATTCCTTCATCGAAGTAGAAGCCAAACGCATGCATTCCTTCATCAAAGTAGAAGCCTAATCATCCATGTCATCAAAAGAAAGGCAGAGCGAAAGACTGCTGGCGAAAAGGGATTGAAAGAGTCAAAAGTCAAGGCATTCCGGAGAGATAAAAAAAAGCTCAGGAAAGAGAGCCCTCCTTCTTTCCCTTCCAGCAAGTCTAGGCGAGGCGAGGGGGAAGATAGTACATGATGGTTGGTACGGGCATCCATCCATAATATGTCATTCAAAGATAGATGGCTCAGTGAATAGAAGTAGCTCAACCTGAGGACTCGCTAGCACTAATGTCATCTTTCGAAGCTGCGGCCCAAGAGTTGGTAATGATTATATAAGATAGCTACTAGGACAACTAAGATAGCTACTGGGACAACATATATAAGAAAGCGGTGCCCCGCTAGAACGGGAGGACCCTTCATTCCAAGACTGGAATTCCAAGATCAAGAGTGAGTGTGGCTCGGCTCCCTGACGGGTACTGGGATCTATCTTCAATCTGCTTCCATTCGGATCGCCCACGATAAATAGAATAGTAGCCAATAGAGGATGGAGCACCCTAGCTCTGACCAGCATGAGAACGAGAGAGCATTTCGGGTAGAGTTCGAGATGTTTGAACGATGCTCTTAGAAAAGGGCTCTAGGAGCCGACCTCGAGTTGGGAACTCCCCACTAAAGCGGTTCACGAAGATGGGGTGCGAGGCAAGAAAAAAACTCAATTTAAATTGATCAAATATGAGACTGGGAGTGCATTTCGTTTTCTATTCATTGCCACTTGCGATAGGGAAAAACTCTTTCTGAGGAAGGGAAAACTGGGGAGGAAGGGGATAAAGGGAATAGATTTACCTAAAACAAAGCTAACATCATATAACGAAGGTAACTGCATCTCACAGATGTCGCCTTGAGAGTTCCATCCTCACCCGGTCTTCCCTCTTTTCCTTTTCGTGCTATGTTCTAGTTATGTCATGAGCTCTAGTAAGGATCTCATGGTTGCTAGTTTCAAGTCTCGGACGTCAGTCTCTTGAGTTGAGTATCTAAAACATGCTTTTCTTTTCTCGCTTCCGTCCCGTACAGTAATGGGATATTTGAGTAACAAGAGGTAAGTTGAACTAGTTTGAGGTACGTTTAATACAAAAACAGGTAATAGAAGGTTGACTTGGGTCCTCCAGATACTTTACTATTGGGTATCGCCAGTCATCAGGAGATAAGGGCGTTGGTGCTGAACACTCTTCTCTTTCCAAGGCAGATGTCGGGATCCCGGCCATTGGGCAACCAAGAGCTGATTCAAACTTCAACGGTGGGTAAGTCAACTTTCTTTGTTTTTTAAATCCTGGTTCAGTTCGTCATGTGATGTCCCTGTTCCTTGTCGTCAGGCTGCCCCGACGTCAAAAGGGTTAAGGGCCATGGCTGCAGCATTGCAATCTTCTCATCCGGTGAAAGAAAGGGCGTCCCTAGGAATTCAGCGATTGTTGAAGAGCCAGCTAGCTGCTTTTTCTATCTCCAGTTGTCGTAGTATGGCTCCGAAACTTCAGAGCCTGCTAGCATCTCTACTTAGAGCTAGAAAGTTTCCGAGCGATATCCTGGCGTCCGACCCAGTAGCTCGTGCAGAAGAATTGGTATCCCAATTGACTGGGATCAGCACTCAACTTGAAGCCTTAGAGGAAAAGGCAGTTCAGAGGGAGACACAGCGAGCTGAGTTGGACGTCGTGTTAGCTGAAGCCGATCAGGAAGAATTGGCCTTGAGAGGTCTGGAGCTAAAGGAAACTCAGCTGGAAAAGGAATTGGCCCAAGTCAGAGGATCGTTTACGAGGGCGCCCCCTAAAGGATTTAATCCAGCTATGGGTTCTCCCCTACAGCTACCTTGTTTTGTTACGTCCTTACCCATTGAAACCGACGATGGCATCGAGCTTTATGGCTGCATCAGAGCCAGGCGGGAGTAATCCAAATGACGTCTTG
This sequence comes from Kaempferia parviflora, assembly GCA_037177295.1. Lineage (NCBI taxonomy): Eukaryota > Viridiplantae > Streptophyta > Magnoliopsida > Zingiberales > Zingiberaceae > Kaempferia > Kaempferia parviflora. The sequence goes on from JBAMIE010000069.1 coordinate 581,799, forward strand.
TCGGATTATGAGAATCCTCTGGAGCTCATTGGTGACACTTATTTGGGTCCCTTTCATGAAGATAGAATTATTGACGACTATTACAACACCATTGTGTCCCCTCTAGCGTATAGTGGGAGGCCAGGTCCACCCTTGCATCTTGCCCCCTCAGAGGGCGTTCTTCAGCGTCCTCCTCCCAATTGGGCGGCTTGGGTCAACCATTACAGAAACCAAAGGATTTTCACAATGCATTGGGAGAGGGCGAGGATTGATCAACTCATGCTGGCGAGCATCAATGACGACTCAGATCTCTTTAGTGTGGATATTGATCTGATCGGAGCACTGTGCTCTTACTGGTCTCCTGACCTGCTTCGTCTTTTGTTTTTGGCACAATGGGGATCACCCTGATGGATGTTGCTGGGTTGACGGGGCTTTCCCTTTATGGCCGGAGAATTAACCCACACGCCGGACTGCCGGATGAGGCTGCGCTGATACGAGCCGATGACCAAGAGACTTTTGTCAATTTGGGACTTCCAAATTCCCAAGCTGGTAATCCTCGGGCGTGCCATTTGTTTACATCCATTAGTTTGTAAGGGATTCAATGCAGATTTTGATGCTAAATCAGCTTTCGACTCAGATGTGGAACTCATTAAGTAGAATCGGGCCTATAGGACAGATAGATAGACCCTGTGAAGGGTTCCCTTCATCCTCTCTCTTGTTGCTTCATGAGAAAAGGGTCGATGCAATTGAGCTCGACCCTCTTGCTTTAACTCAATTAACTCATAACTCGTAGCTCTAGCTGCTTTAGTTAGCTCTTTTAACCCTCGTCTGCTTAAGTCATTTCTTATTTATCAAATATAGCCAGATCGATGTATGAAAAAACTGGAGTTTCACTCCCTTTAGTGTGAACCGTAACAAAACTGTACTTTCATGACCAATGTCACGAGTAGATAACCTAGGCTAGGAATCTTGAGCAATTACTAATAGTAAGCAATCCAATCTCGAAAAAAAGTGGTCAAAAAGAAGGAAGAGAAAGAGCGGCTTCTATATATGATAATTTAAGATAACATCACAGAGAAAGAAGTATCAACTCGAGGATCTGCAAAAAAAAAAGAGTAGATAGGACTTCCCAGTTGCTCAAGCAATAACATAGTAGAACGAGGATTACTACATGCCCATGTACCAGCATTGGCTTAGCCCAATAGTCATAGTTAGAGGAAGACCTCGAATACTTGCAAGACTTCTGACTCAGTAACTGACCGACAAGAAAGAAAGGCACTATGTTAATAGCTCTTTAGCAAATCCACGTCTTCCAATAGGAGATGCGAGGAGTTACGCGAACTTTTACTAGATTAATGTAATGGGTCTCAGGCAAACAAAGAACAGAAAAAAGTCCTCTTTTCCTTCTATCGAATTACGCACGACACGAAGATATAGAGTATAGAGAGAGAAGGCCGGGTTCACCATATACAATTCTGTAGGGCCTAATTATAGTCAAAATCTGACTTTGATTCTGGATCTGAAGGAGGGTTAGCTATATGCTTAACACATGTGAGTTGAACCTCGTTTTCGGGATATCGTATCCAACGATCTCCATCTCCATACTCGTCTCGTTGGCCTCATCCGGGACCTCATCAAAGAGGTTATCGGAAGGCCAGAAAACGCCAACCTTCGGGAAGGGATATTGAATAATCCTAACCCGGTGGAACTGGGCAGTCAAAGCTGCTCTTGAAGAACTCTTAGGTGATGACCCCGCGTCCCGAACTTGGCAAACAATAATCCACTTAGTACGGATGGCCCTTCAATTATCCACTCAGGCCGAAAGAAGCCCTTTTCTTCTGAGAGTCCTCCAACTCTTGCGTGATGCGGATAAGAGTTAGGGGTAAAGAACTTTTCATTATATACTTGCCGCGGGGTGCCTTGCTTCTATCTTAACAAAAGAGTTACGCCCTAAGTCGATAAGCTAAGGATAACCTTCTACGGGGCTGGGGCAGTCAAGAGGGAACCTGTAATTAGTGGGCTCAGTTTAGGAAAGCTTTCGACGGAGGAAGCCTCATTGATGATGGTTGTCTCGGATTTCAATGAGGAAGTGCCGAAGGCAGAGGGAGCGAGGTTCTTAGATTGCGCAGTGGAGTTCCCTCAGTGCCGTCTCCGTTATAAGAGAGTGATCAATATGGTTCATTGTTGCAGGTGTAGACCGCAGGCGTCTACTGTCGGAGAGAAGTATAGTCTCTAGTAGAGCCGGACTTCTAATGCTATTCTAGTTTCCTTTCTTTTCTGGGCATTTACAGTCTTATTTTAGAGCATCTCTTTAGGGAAGGAAATCAATCAATCAGAGAGATGTAAGGATACTTTCCGAAATTCATTATCTATTTCATTCCTTAGCTGAGAGAGAGAGGGCAGAGGGACCCGACCGGACATTGAGAGGCGTACAACTTAGGTTATATCGCTCTCAAACAGGTACTGATAACGAACCACAAGCCCTAGCTCTTAAGTTAAGTGAGGGAATGAACCCGACGGTCTCAATCCTAACCTAATAAAGGAAAGGCAGATCCATAGGCTAAGGAAAATGGGAGTGATGCGGGAAATGAAGAGTCGGAAGACAATGAGACGCCATGGGTGCGTTCTCTTATTGGTGTAATGCTATAATGGAACAGCGGAGACCGAAGAGATTGTGAAGCGGGAACCACAGAATTTGGGGAGGCCAAGAGTGGCTAGCCCAAGGATGATGAGATTGAGGTAGCCCCTGAAGAGCAGGAGCAAGGGGCTACTGTATGTGGACGTGAAGGTGTGCGGCCGGTCTCTTCGCGCAATGATCCACACGGGCCACAACTATCTTGCTTGCTTGCTCAGAGCGGTTGGCTCTCCCGCTTCCTTGGGTCGAGTCAAAGCTATCAATTCTGCTGCCCAACCGATAGCTGGAGTTGCGAAGTCCGTGCCCATCAAGGTTGACCCGTTGGAGACGAAGACCAACCTAACAGCTGTACCGATGGACGACTTCAAGCTCATTTTGGGCCAGGGACACGGCAGTGTTGCCATTTGCTGATGTTCTATTAGTGCTGGGGAAGACACCCTGCGTCATTGCTACCTTGAAGGGTGCCTCAGATCATCATCAAAAGAAGAGGCTACCTTTTGCTCTCAAGTGCTAGTATCAAATCAAGGAGCTAACAGAGGCACAGATACTCATTCCATTAAAACGAGCCATCCCGAGAGTCCTCCTCCTGAGCCCAGAAAAGGCTAGAAGACAAGGTACGAGCATCGCGACGTGAGAAGAAAAGTCGAAACGCCAGCCAACATAACCATTGGCAGACCGCCCAGGAGGGAGAGGGATTTCTTGCTTGAATTCAAACTGTCTCGCCCCGGGACAGTACCATTCAACACCAGCAGCTATATTCTGTTTTCCCGTAAACAAATCTCGGCTCACCACAAGCTTAGACCAGATATGCTTTGCCTCCTCGCTAACCGGGTGCTCAAAGAGCTTCAAAAACCAATCAGGTCCAGGAAGTTCAAGTTTCCACACCTTGAAAATCAAATTGGTAGTTGGTAGGTAGTTCTATTTGATAAAGCAACGAAAAAAAGAAAGCCATGATCGCATTATTCAAACTTATCCGTCTACTTCCTCCTTAGAGGGTGCCTCTGCTATAGTTGTAGTTAGTAGGTGTAAAAGGACTCACTTGACTAGTTCGGGCGGAGACTGACTTAATAGGCCTTACCCTCATAGTATGTTCACCACTACGCTCCTATTTTGCTTAAGTAAATCCTTAGTATAGGGTGTCCAGGGCTGTAATTGCCATTAAGGGTCCTTTAGCGCCACCGTAAGGGAAGTCTCAAAGGCCAAAGGTAGGATAGAGCCACATTTGCATAAACCAAAGAGGACCAGCTGGTTCAGTTTTGAGTAAGCAGTCACCCATCGCTCTATAAGCAGAGCCCAACAATGGAGAGGCCAAAGGCTTCCCGGCACAGTCAATGAGAACTTTAGCTATTTTTTACATGGAACAGAGATATCTTCTTACTAGAAGTAGGAAACATAAATCTAGCAAGCCATGATCCAGAGGCGTCTCCAGAAGTGATGTTCAAATCTTTAAAGTCAGAAACTGAATGGGCAGGAAGGAAAGGATGGCGATTGGGAACCAAACCTGTAATAGCAAAGACATCAACAAGGGTTGGCGACATTGGTCCATATTTGAAGAGGAACCCTTTGTGCTAGAACAAGTGCCGAGAGCTAGATCTGAAGCCGATCCCTATGATGTCCCCGGTCAGAATGATGATATCCGTCAGGAGATAGAGGCGTTGAAAAAGCAGTTGAAGGAGAACCGACCTGTGGGAAAGTTTGGTGCGGTTAGATATGATGATTTTTGTTTGTTTCCGGAGGACGTTGGGATGTTGGTATTAATGATGATGGTAGAATCTATGTTCAATTTCATTAGGCGGGATTGAACTAATCTTTTTTATTTTATATGTGGTCCTCCTTTCTCTTTAATCCGGTTAGAGGGACGGTGAATTCATAATAGAATATCCTTCTTTTGTTCAGGTCCGGTGTTTTCGTCAGCCGGAGATAGGAATTAATGTTTTTACTGTAATGGAGCGCTTCGTTAGAAGCAGCTAAGCTGAGTCTTGAAATCTATTTCATCGAAATAAGGAGGGGCATCCCTTAGGATGCGAAGTGGAACCTCTTTGCAGACCTCTTCCCATTCATCTTTCCTTTGGGATGAGACAATTATGCTCTATTGAATAGTAGGGCTTTTCTATCTATATACCAACCCTTTTTTCTATAGTAGAGGGGCCTTCCATCTCTTGCTTTTCTACTTAGATTATTCAGTGAGATTTGCTTTGTGTCAAGTTAAGTATACAGCATCGCATAAGGGGTGGTCTTTCCTGAGTTTCCTTAAGCGCAGACTCCAGGGGGCAGGATTTCGATAAAGCATTGTTCGCTCTGCTGAGAGAATGGACCGCAAAAAGGTGCTTCAAAGCGGAAAACGAGTTTATCCTACGACAGTAGGACACGTTCCGTAATCAGTATTCTCTTATATCACGCCTAGCGCTTCGTCCGAACCTTTCACTCCTTTATTAGAACATTCAATTCACTCAATCTATTAACGCGAGATCAGAACCAAGCTCGATAGTCACGGCGATAGACTCTATAGTAAGATCCGTGCCATTCTTATTCTAAAGAAGTCCATATCTATAGGGATATCTTTATATCCCAACCTCGTCTTTCTGTTACAAGACGACGATAGAAAGGATGAAAATGAAAAAGAATGCCGCTGCCTTCACTCAAAGGAAAGCACTTTCAAAGAAGCAAGGGCTGAAGATCGAGGTCCTTGCAGGTCTTGTTTCACCATTGATTGGTCTATCGGCAAAGGTTTCATTTCCTTTGGCTTGAGGTAGAAAAAGATCTTAGCCTGTATATCCCGTACCACCTCTACTATCTAAGTATGCCGGCCTTTGAAAGCTTTAGAAGTGAGATCTCAAGCTGTCTGCATTCACTCCTTTTATGTGGAAAGAATTTCGTGAAGAAGCCGATTCGAATGTTCTCAACTCCGCCCCGGTCCCTACCCCAGGACTGATTGTTATTATTATTTTATATAGTCTTTCTAATCATTCTTTATCTATGGGAAAGGAATAAGAACTGAATAACAAAGACCTGAAAGGCGAAGAGCCGGGGCAAAGACCCTATTTATTGGCGCCTTTGGACTGCTTGTAGGGACCGACCATATGGACCCTAATCTTCTGCCTCTAATAGACCGCCCAACTTGAATTGAAATAGGATATGTAGAAAGTCCCACTCGATTAAGAGAACTTACACTCGACCACCTTAGGCTTTCAACAGGAAGGGCTTACCCTAAGACTGAAATTGGATCTTGATTGGAGTCTTGACTGGAACCTCCTTTAAGGGATGAAAGCAGTCCACAAGGAAGCCTTTCTTATTTCTTTTTTATTACCCTCTCCTAGTATAAAAAAAACGAGTTTAATACCCTATTTAGATGGTCTTTATAGTTTCTCTTTCGTTGTTAAGAGCTCTGTTCTTAAGAGTTAGAAAGTCTCCTATTCCTTAATACTATATTCCAACCAACTCTTTCGGGATTAGCTTATGAACCCGAGATTCCTACTTCTAGGACAGGTGCATCTAGACGACCAGCCATTTGCTTTGAGTGAGGTCCTCTCCTCTTAGCCAATTCACTCATAAAGACAGGGGATTTCGTGAAAGTAGAAGTTTCAGATCTCAGTTTAGGCGAGTAAGCATTTATAGCTGACTTATTGAGCAGCTCACCTTCTCCGGATAGGGCTCAAATCCGAGTTCCCATCCTTACCGGCTGAAAGAGCATTGCTCTTCAAATTGAGACCTAAGCAATACCAATGAAAAAGATTATTTCAAAGGTGGTGATCCCCCGCTCCTTGATGGCTTGATGTCATAGCTCAGAGGGTAGGACCTTTATTGGGCTAAGTCCCCCCTCCCAGCTGGATTCTTCCTTTGGAGATGGCGCCTTTGGAAAGATATTCCATGGATGATCCCCAAAAAGGCGGAGACCGAAGTCTAATATCTGAGCTAGGTCGATCCAACCTTCCCCATCGATAGTGGCAAATCCCTCGATCGAGTACTTTTAAGATCTCTATCTCTGGATGAGCTTCTTTTCCTTTCTCCGCTTCGAATAGGCGCGTAAGCATTGACTGACTAATCCTTTGAGTGCGCCCCATTCCTTGGAACTTTAGCTTTCAAACCTCCTGCTCTAGCCAATGGAAAAAAGGTTATGCTGGATAAAACTTCCTTTTGAACTGAACTTTTGGTCTTCCCGATTCCTTTTGATTTGATTTAATGGAGAAGAGCTATGCCTTTAAAAAAGGAGTTTATCTGGCTCTTCGACTACGAGTGAGAGTCCGAGGGGTCAAGTAAGCTAGAGTCAGGACTGAGGCGAGATGCTCGACCGGAGGGGGAGCGGAACAAAGACTTCTCACTTGCCGACCAGAGGGATAGGAAAGAGCTAGAGAAAGGAGCGGAACAAAGACTTCTCACTTCGCCGACCAGAGGCACTTTCTACATAAGAGTAGGGCTAGAATGGCACATCATGTGCGATGTGGGAGTCCTTCTTCCATCTTGTCATCGGGAGGGCTAGCACCTTAAGTTATCAAGTCGGGGTCTAACTCGACTTAGTTCAAGGAGTGGTGAGGTACTATGTTCAGGACTGGATCCAACCAAAGACCCTTCAACAGCTCTTCATTCCGCACGTTAATCCCTTTAATAAGCCTTAATAGCAACAACAAAGAAAAGCAGCAACCGGAATTCTCGGAGTGGAACCACCAGAAAGAAGATACTCGGGAGCGTAGCCTGGGGTCAGACCAGCGGCAAAAGAGGCTCCGCACCGGGGTTCAGTTCACCGATACGCTCTTTCCTTATTCTTACGGATATGAGACTCAAGCTCTTCGCATTCATCCTTACCCATACGAGTCTATTCCTCTTTCAAGAGTTAAGGAGTTAAGAAAGTAGAGCTACTTAGCAACTTCAAACGTTCCGAAGGTACCCGGGAGAGGAAGGGAAAGGATATGAAACGAAAGAGACGTGCTACTGGCTCCGCTCCTTAATAAAGATCTGGTCTAAGTGATCATATGCCTAGAACGCTAAGGAAGAAGACTATGGACTCTCAAGTTTCTGCTTCTAAAGGTGTCGTGCGCGAAGAGTTTCTGATTCCTTAATCCTTTCCTGGTGCACATCCTTAGTTATCAGATTTTGATACGTAATTAGATAGCGAAACCATCTTCGTATGCGGCAGATCAATAGGAAAGCGTCTTTCATCATTATTATAGTTGAATCACGGTGAAAAGTGTGTCCTTTTTCACCACTCTTCTTCGAATAGCTCGGAATTACCATAAGGAAAGATAAATTCTTATAGTAGGGGCTTAGCAACAGGTCGTAAATGGTGTACCCCAATTTCTCTTTCCATTTACGTAATTACTGTAATCCGCTGGAAAGAGTCAATGGTACACCATTGACGACCTGTTGCTGGAGGTACCGAGTGAATAAAGCCATTCACGACTGGTGAGAGTGAATGGGAAAGACCATTTACTACTATTTTATTTGGAGTTCATTACAGTAGCCCCGACCCTTTGGAAAGATAAATTATTATAGTAGGGGAAATTCCTGAGTACCGTCGTAAATTGCTACGCAATTTATACTCCTGTAATTCTTTCCTTGACCCATTGGTGCCAGCTAGCTGGGAGTATAAATGGTATTTCCTTTGGGGCCATTTACGACTATCCATTCAAAAAAACACTACGAAAGATCTACCCTCTCCTTATCAGTCGAGACGGACTATAATTATCCCTCGTTCCTCTCAACTTACTAAATTAAGGGCGCTCGAGCTATCTGACCGCGTCGTTATCACTCGCCCCTTCAAAGTGCTTTCATAGATTATCGAACCTCCGACAGAGAGAATCTCCATGCATGCGTTCTTTCTCTCCTCCCCTCCCTAATACCTAATACATAGTTCTGTCTATGGTCAACCATGGCAGTCAGCAGTTGGCCTAGTCTCTCGCCTTCTTCAGTGGCCAAGTTTAAGCGTTCAACGGTTCTTCGGCCTCCCACGTCGCCAAAATCGAAAATAGTGTGAATAATTCTCGTCTCTCTCTCAACCGCAGATTACAGCAATCAGCAACAGGTCGACTATCAGCAACTCTCTCAGCAACATCTCTCAGCAACAGGTCGTGAATG
>JBAMIE010000069.1:590581-600804 GCA_037177295.1 Kaempferia parviflora
GGGCGAAAGAGCAACAAAAGCCTAATAAAAAACATCAGCAATATTGGGAAGAGAAGGGTAGAACCTGATTGGCTCGACTAATATTGATAAGGTAAGAGTAAATGGCCACGCAACAGCCGTAAATGGCCTCAGGGCCATTTACTCTTTCCATTTACGACTGTTGCTGTGGGGCGTAGAGCTGAGTATTGCGAAGGGAAGTGGCGACGTAGGAGAGCTGCCTAAAAAAAACATCAGTAATATTGGGAAGTGAAGGGGCGACGTAGTAGTAGGAGAGCGACAAAAGCCTAAGAAAAACATCAGCAATATTGGGACCTAAGAAAAACATCAGCAATATTGGGGCAACTTACTTATCTTATATTATATTTAGGGCCTCTGCTCTACCAACTGAGCTATCCTGACCATTTTCCATGCGGAATCAATATAAATTAGATTTGAACTTCTTTCTCTCTATGTCAATTTATGGTACGAGTGAGCCTGCCCCGTCAAGATTTAATAAAGAAAGATTAGTACTCTAAGCGAAGTCGAGAGGAAGGACCTCCGGCAAGAGAGCTCATAAGTTGGGAATGAGAGTATGCGACGTGTGCGAACTCGAAGTTCATTATCCATCTATCTATATCGGAACGGAAGATATACGAATGAAACTTGAGCTCTTGTAAGCCTATCGGTCTAAATTCATCAAGATCGGCATCTCGATCCGAATGATAAAGAAAGATGTTTGGATGCGAGAAACGGTTGCGATTGGTCTGATGGCTTGGCGAACTGGCCAGGACCGGGCTCGGCTAAGAGGAAGTGCGCGGGGTCTCGCCCCTCATGCTATCTTAGCAGTCATTTCGGATAGGAGTAGGCAGATCAGTGGTAGGCATTCAAGAGGATAGGCGGATCAGGAGGAAGGATTCTCTACGATTCCATGCTTGAGGAAGGAACGGGAATGGACTCGGAAGGACGGGATTCAAGTTAAAGTCGTACGGGATAGGGGTCCGATTCGACGTTCTGCGTTCTTCGTCCCTAATCCAAGGACTGGACTGCTGTGCGTCTGACTGGTGAATAATTCCTGGTTCCGAGTGACTCGATGACTTGTGATTGGGACCGGTCTCCCTCGTGCCATTCACGACTGTTGCTTGAGGGCCGAAGGGATCGTTTTAAAGATAGGGAGAATACGATATAGGTCCGATAGGCTCGTTTTATATTTAAGGAGAGGGTCTTTCCGACTACAAGGAGGGATCGTTTTATAGTTAGGGAGAATACGATATAGGGTCTTTCCAATAGGCTCGAGCGCATGCGAGAGTTCCGAGTACAATCAAAGTTGGCTTCTTTAGATGGCTCGTTTGGTTCCGTCGACTGCGTTGGGTAGTCGTAGCTAAAAGCGATTGCAAGCAAAGATTTCTTTGTGATTTCAAATCGAATCGTTTTGTAGCTGAACACCTCGCTGCCGCCGTCACTCTCCCGTAAAAAATAGAATATCAAGCGATCCTATCCAAGGTGCACCTAAGCCACCTACCCACTCATATAGAATAAATGAAGATTCTATGACCTCCCTTTATGACCTCCCCTTATTATAACTCTTTTATTTAATGAATGATCGAGAGAGCTCCGAACTTACTAAGCAGTATTTTTTGCTTCGCAGTGGAAATGATCTTTATATTACCCTGCCTCGAAATAGACTTTAGGGATACGGTTGCCTAAGACAGTTCAACGAAAGCTGGAAAGTCAACTCTTTTTTTTGAGTGAAATTGAAGATCAAAGATAAAAAAATCAGTCTCTGCAATTTGCGTAACAAGAAGCGCTCAAGCGCTTCTTTATAGGACAGTTCATGGTCGAGAACTAAACTATTAGTAATTGGGCTACGCAATCCCTTCAATCCTTTCATAATAAAGTGACCCTTGAGGGTAGACTAATACTGGTGTCCTGCACCCGCCCAACTCTAAATTCCAAGCTTCATGCCATCATCTTCAGATGGTAAATGGTCGGGATAGCTCAGTTGGTACACCAGAGTCTTATATAATTTCGATGAGTTCTTTGCTGGGCTATCAATCTGTAGTGCTCACTTTCGACTCACGGGCTTGTATTCTTGGTCCTTCTTCAACGGCTCATCTCCGCCTGGCACTCCACCTCCACGATCGCTTCCCCGACTCCGCTTTCCTCGCACCTCTTCCTTCATAGGCTGGAAGCTATGTCACTCGCTTCTCTGATGGTTGGACGAAGCCTGGTCTGCGTCGTTTTACTCGCCCCTCTGCTCCGCTTCACTTGGCTCCCCCGGTCGCTCCGCATCTGAGCTCTATATAGATCCACTTGCCGCTCGCTCTAATAGATCTACTTGCCGCTTCGCTTACTCTGCGACTCTGCCGGTTGCTTGAGTTGAGTAGAGCCAGAGAGATTTTCTTTCTCTCCATAGCGAGGCGTGCGGAATGAGAAAATGCATTATATGAGTTCAAATAAAGAAAATCGAGTAAGACATCGGGAGCTTTGCTTAGTCAATTCTCTCGTGCCTAGCTCGGACTGCTTAGAAAGAGAATCGGTAGAAGTGAGGGTATAGGGATGATAGCCCTGAACTTCAGGGATAGAGAGATGCTTTGAATAGCAAAGGTAGCCGTCCTTCCCTTCCATGTTAGACTATCCGACGGGCAAAGTAGATGCTGGCAAAGAAAAGAGTTCACCATGAACAACTATCTTTCATAGCCAAGAGTATTCTTTCATTGATCCCAATCCATTCCTCTCTCCTGGCGAAGAGAGCTATTCACTCGTAACGAGCTCCTACTGCTCAGCCAGGTTCGGATTCGGATCGCACTCCCCCGTCACGGTCAACCGAACCGTGCTCTTAACCTTCCTCTTAGTTTTTTACAAGTATTCAATCTTTGAGTTGCAGCCTTTAAAATGTCAAGTGAAAGTTAAGTATTTAATATATAAATTAAAATTCAAAGTGAGAACGACGGGGTTAGCTCAGCTGCGGCAAAGAGTTTCGTTTTTTACTCATCGGAATCACTGAGCTATCGGACTTCATTACCTACCTCAGCATCCCTTTGAACTGTAATCCCTCTCTACCTCAGCAGTTTATCCGAAAAGAATTCAGTCTCTCTCTCTCTCTCTTTTGAAAGAACATAAGAACATAAGAACAATTGACTCTTTTCTTTTGGCTGGGAGTGGGAGTGAGATCGAATCGAGTGCTCTAGTTCTGTTCTGGCTTCATTCGTCTTCGGCCCTTGCTATAAGACTAGTGATGAGAATTAGTAGCTGGTAGGACCAGTGCTTGGAATAGGGCCAAGACCAGCAGCCTGACTGGGAAGCCATACCAATCATCGGGGTAGGACAAGAGGAGACAAGACTAGCCTGCGACAGAGACAATAGCGACAATAGCGATACCAGAGTTGCTTCAATTGATTCTGAACTGAACCCCTAGGACCCTATCCTCGCCGAACCTGTGCCCTTCTTCAGCGGCAATGGCTATTGAACGGATAGTGAAATTCTTTCTTTCCTATTCGGCGGAATGAAAAAACCATGCATCCCTAATGCTCTCTTACCTGTTCACTCCTATACCGGACTGAGGATTGAAACTAAATGGTTTTTGATAAGAACTAGAGCCGACCATTAGGACTCTACCGTTAGAACTCGTTCCATCCATTCACTAAAGTAAAGCGATTACATTACCTTTTCAGTTGCAGCAAATCAATCCTCTCGGGCACTTGCTCTGGTAAGAGGTACCAACTGAGCTATCCCGACCATTTACCATGCATCATCCTGGAATCCAACGAGCTATCCCGAACCAGAACTCGTAAGTCAGAAAAGTACGTCTAATTGGATGCCTAAGTTTCCGTTGTAGCTCTTGTCCGGTTGTGCTTGTGTTGCTCTTTTCCGTTGTAGCTCTTTTTCTCTCTCCTGTCCCCTGGTGTGATGAAGCATTACATTAGGAGTGAGTAGTCTGATCAGTGGTCATCCTTGATCATTCCTGATCTGTGATCATCTGTCATCAGGAGCTTGCCCTTTGGATTTTCCTTGGAGGGAAGGGGAATAAGGGAGCAAAGAGACAAGCAATGCTTAAGTGCATGATCTCCTCACATGGATGAAAGACAGGCTACACGAATGTCAATTCCAATGTCAATCGGTCCCTCCTTCTGGTGTGTGTGGAGGAGCTTCGCCTCGTCTATCATCTGTCTCCTGGGATAATGCTATGTTCAGGTTAGTCTTCTTTTCCTTCTCTTGGCTGTCCGCTGTTCGGACCAAGTGATGAGCTCGGACCAACCAACGCGTCTTCTCTTCCGGGATCTCGACTTCGCAATTCACCGCGTCATTATCATTCGCCCCTTCCCTTCCAGTCATCGGTCTACGTCCCTCGTGGGAGGAGAAGAAGGAAGACAAGGAGGCCCGGGCACCGATAAATGGGCCCTCCGCGCCTACTCGCCCTAGGCTGGCTTGGCTATCCACCTCCGACAGTCGAAATCCTCATAAAGGCCAGTAGCACACGGCTAAGGTTATTGATGCTGGCACTCTCCGTCTCCCCTAGCTCCAAACAGCTCCAATCAGCAGCTGGGCTCTGCTCCGCTCCACTTGTCTGCTCGCTCATTCTGCTACTTCTTCTAAAGTGTCAGATCCAGAGTCCCGCATCAACTTTCAGAGATCAGAATGAATCCAAAATCCCCTCGATGCTTCTAAAGCAAATTATACTTCAACTGAAGCTCTTTCTGGCATCTGCCTACCGCCTGGGTCTGGCTTTCTGAGTGCATTTCTTTGATATGTGTTATCAGTTAGCTGACCCTTCTCGCCCTTGAAGTTTCAGATCGAGTAGGCTCCGTAAGAGAAGAGCTGGTAAGGAAGACCTCTCCACCCGTGATCGACCTCAGAATAAGAAATGGAGGTCGTGGGTTCGAGTCCTTCTATATCTATTTCTATTCCTTCTATATCTATTATCTATTTCTAGTAGTAGTCAAAGCAAAGAAGTCAAAGAAGAAAAGGAGCAAGGACCGGGGCTGGCTAGGAGTTGGGATGCTCTCGTCGACTGAGATAGTAGAGGCAGTAGTGAATAGGATAGATAGTATAGGCAGTAGTGAATAGCTCAGGACGGGCGAGTTCAACTAAGCTTCTATGGTCAGAAGTGAGGATCGCCTGCCATGATAGGAGTGAGTCTGTGAAATTCTCTTGCCTGCCATCGTGCGTGCCGTCCGAGTCTGCCAGCGAGACAGGTTCAGTAAGGTAAACTAAACCAAAGAACGCAGAACTGAACAAGAGAATAGTGGTGGGCTTATTAAAAGGGGAGGCCTCCTTCTCCGTGAGTTGAGGATGGGCCGGAAACTTTGCTCAGGAATGAGATTGGGAAGAAGCCCACGTAGCGGTGCTAGTGATAAGACGACAAGAGTGAAAGGACGCAGAGATGAGATGCGGGACAACTATATATTCAGAAACTAAGATAGGCCTGACTCCTAGCTCTTTTCGATAGAATCAGTGAGCTCGTCCACCTGCTCCTTCAAGAAAGAAAAGAAGAATGAAAGGTTCTCGTTCTCACGCTACCAAAGGAAAAGGGAGAGAAAAGAAAGGAGCGAATGATAATGAAGCGCTACCAAAAGAAAGAATATGTGGGAAAAGATAGCGCTACCCACTTCTTCGGAGAACGAGGGAAGGCCTCTTCTACCAACACATGAGGACGAGGGCTATCAAAGAGGGCTGACACTTCTTCAACGCGAACAAGTCCAATCAAAGAACTGAATGCTATAGTAATGTTCTAGGAAGGACCATGCTCGGTGACGAAGCAAAGTTGGAGGAAGAGGTGCGAGCTAGTCTTCGGAAGAATCATCCCAGTTGGGCGAGAGGACGGGAACTTTGGTGCGGAAGAGAGAGCGGGTTAAGGGACCTCCGTCAAAGGCAGATCCTCATGTCGGAGAGCTCGTTGGGCGAGAGTAAGCTTTGGCAAGCTCAGGAGTCCCAGAGAATCAGAGAGTCTTTATATAAGATGAAAGAGGAACGAGGGATACCGACGTCTCGACTGATAAGGAGAGGAACGAGTCTCTAAGTTTTTGCAGTCAAACTCTTTTGGTCCTATCGCGTACAATTAATTGGAGAGTGTGACGCGCTGCGCTACCATTCTAATCTTTGTCCAACAAAAGCAGGAAGCAGGCCTCACTATTAATTTAAGAGTCCAATCGGACCGGACCTAACGATAGAATCAATAAGTGACGCTCGCCCACCGATGAGCAGTTCAAAGAGAAAGAGAGAGGGGAATCATCAAACCTCCTCCTCTACGGGAAGGAAGAAGATAGAAGTTCGGCACTGAACCTCGTAGAAGCATGCCTAGCTTCAGAAGCCAGGGACGGGCAGTTGAGCTATGCGAAATCAAAGCAATCTAGTGAAGCGAGAAGGAGTCCGGAAGCTTCGACATGTGAGTGAGACTTTGAGGAATATCCTCCCCACCCCACCCAAGGAAGATCCGTTTAGTTAGCGAGAGATAATAGGACTAGGACCCAGGGATGCGAAACTCATGCCCAGGTCAGCTTTGGAGTTCTAAGCCGGACTCGGGGAAGCGACCAAGGAGCTAGTGAGTGAACCCACCTATTCATTTCGTGCCGTCAAAGAAGTGATGCCGACCGCTGGTTCATATGACTCGACCGGGAATGCTTGAAAGGCGAGTGCGAGAGGGAGATAGATGCAAGTAGGACCCTGCCATGCTTGGAGTGAGATACTGGAGGAAGGGCTTCGGAAGAATCAAGCAAAAGCAACTGCTCACGACCGGAAGAGAGGTGCCTTGGAACTCAACGCTCAGCAGGCTAGTTAGGATAGAGGGGCGGAGGGCCAGACAAGTGCAGAGAGCATAGGTCCTCATCACTCGCTGCGAAAGACGAGGTGCGGTACGTAAGGCAAGAGCAAGAGACTCGAGGTCGGGGCACGGGGAGATAAGCAAGCAGCTATGCCGGAGAAGCTCGCGCCGGAGAAGCTCGGAGAGGAAGGACTGGAGGTGCAATGCTTGAAAAGAATGCGTACTAAAGAGGGATTAGAGGCGCGAAGTGTTTGAATGTAGAGAGCCTATGCCTATTCTGTCCCCAACTTGACTTTAGCCAGTTCATTACTATAATTATATGGATAATCGCTAGTCGAGTCTAATAAGTCATTCCACTACGTATGTTCCGGTCGGGTTCCGTTCGTCGAGGGCAGAGACGGATGTCGGAGAGCACTCAAGTCTGAAAGCACTCAACTCATGCTTTTTTTGGTCAGCGAAACTCATGCCCAGTTGGGGACAGCCGCAGTCGGTGACGAAGGTCAGACTACTCTAATAGTGGGCTAAGAACTAATAGGAGGCTCAGTTGAGTCAGATCCAATTTACCGAGTCGGAGCGAGAAGAGTGTGAGGCGGAATCGGACAAGAAAGAATGGTGGACAATGCCAATCTGGACGAGGAAGACCTGGGAGACCCCATCAGAGCGAGTTCAACGAAAGGAGGCAGTTCCTATGAGCGAGCCAATGATGAGGAGCTCAGGGCGTAGCTATGCTCCCCGGGTTTGGTTTCTTTCTATATATAGTATAGGTCTGACTCGTCCCCGAGAATAAGAGTTGATAGAAATGGGAAAAGTGAAAGAAAAGAGAAGGGTTAAGAGAGTCCTAGCCTCTGACTGAACCTGAACTCCAGGCGGATCGAGTGAATCCCACGGAGCGGTATAACTCCTTTAGTGTCTCAGTCTATTGAGTCTGGATGGCCATCGCATGCATATTGACTTGAAGAGGTTGTTATGGAGCCTAAGCCGCCTATTCTCTTTGTGTATGGGAGAGGTGAGTAGGAGGGACGTGCAACGAGAGTGGAAGACCTTAGACAGGCCCAGGAGGGCAGACGTCCGCAGGCAGTCGGGAAGCCCTTACTATATAGAAAGTGAGTCATGGAACAGAGTGAGTGGTCTTGATAAGAGAGGAATAAAGTGGCATCGGATGCAGTGGAGTGGGATCGGTCGGTGACGGGCAAAGTTGAGCGGAGCGCTAGCGCGCAGCGAAATCTTTGCAAACTGCAAACTCACGATCTCTGCAATCCTTGTCTAGCTTCTACCGGAGACTGAATGAATCGACCCGGTCCGATGTAGGATGCTTTCCAAAAGACTTTCTTCTTACACAACTTATTAGTAAAGAACTTCACTGTTGAGAAAGTTGACGAAAGTGCATTTTCTATCCTTCGTATCGAACGATCTGGACAAAGATAGGTCTTCTTAATAGTGAAATGAGATGATACAAGAAAGTGATGAACCGGATTGTTTTGTTGGTTTCGAACGATCTGTACAAAGACTGGTCTTCTTAATAGTGAAATAGCCAAAAGGAGATGCTACAATATAGCAGAAGGATGACTCCTTAAGTGAGGAAAGGAGTCGTTTTCTCTCCTTATATAAGGTAGATATCATTGAATTAATATAATATTGGGAATTTCAGACCTTTTTTAAATTTAAAGGAATTGATGACCGGTCTGGAGGGCCCTTTGAGCGAAGGATACGATCTAAAAAGGGCTTCCTTACGTCTCTATTTGGGGGCATTTTATATCTATCATTTCTTGTCAGACCTTTTTTTATTGTATAAAAGATAGGCTCAACTACTACAGCTAAGGAGAGGGTCTTTCCGACCCCGACAAATATAAGTAAGTTGGAAGATCTGTCGTAGTTTTGAATGCACAAATATATATATTCTTTCTACTTCCTTGGCTTCGTTTTCTAGTTAATAAGAGGGATAGGAGGTTTGTAGGGATGAACCCCGGTTAGGTACGATCGTATAGTCATCGTGAAAGTGGTTCCAGTGAAAGTTGATTAATAAGAGGGAGCCTAATAACATATAAGTAACTTGCCCATATTTTATTTGTTCGCCCTAATATAATATAAGTAAGTTCGCCCTAATATAATATAAGTAAGTTGTCTTTCAGCGGGTATAGTTAATTTGCCAAATAGGTAAGTTTATAAGTAAGTTGGGGTCGAAATTCCCATAAGGGAGATCCTAATAAACATATAAGTAACTTGCTCGCAACTGACCTTATAATATATTATATATTAGGGGTTCATTTCTAAGGCCTAAATATAATATAAGTAACTTGCTCGAGCGTTATCGCCCAAAAAGGTCAGTTTATAAGTAAGTTGAGAGAGCTGGTGGAACGATTTTTGCTTATGTGATAACGACGTCCACAAGCATTAGCGCTGCCGTTTTGAAGCTGGAGAACGCAAGTTTGATCGAGGATTGGAGAGGAGAGGTGGAATAAAAAGCTCGGGATGGATTTAGGAGTCTTTGTGCGAGCCGTATGCGGTGAGAGTCGCACGTACGGTTACGAGGGGGGTTCGCGTCTATACGTGTAGTGTGGTAGCCTACCTACCCTCTTTGTTCCATGATCTATGGGTCTACTGGAGCTACCCACTTCGATCAATTAGCCAAGATTTTGACCGGATACGAAATCACTGGTGCTCGATCTAGTGGTATTTTGATGGGGATTATCTTTATCGCTGTAGGATCCCTATTCAAGATCACTGCAGTTCCTCTTCGGGCGGCTGTAGGACGGACGGCCCCCTATAGGTAGTAGGGTAGGATGGGTGGTACCGCTCTTCATGCGGCCAATCCTCCTAACTGCGCGCGGGCCGGGCTTAGAGCGCGTGAAACTCATCACTACCTCGTAAGGGCGTTGAGACCATAGCATGTTACACAAAAGCGCCGCTTTCTCTGGAGTGTTGTCACACAGCTGCCCGACTAGAAGAGCGACTCGCTCTGTAGTGTTGTCACACAAGATAAGCACTAGCCCGCCTGCTGGCCGGGCGAATCGAAGTTCTCTTCCGGTCAACTGTCCACCCGCTAAATAAAAAGACAAAAGACAGTGGAATCACGCAACGCACGCTGCTGGTGTGCTTCCTGCCCACGAGGAAAGAAGAGCGAGAAGGTTCTGATTTGACTGTTTGCAGCATGGGAGCTGATTACCCAAAAAATGCCTGGGCAAAAAGAACAGATATCTCGGTAACGAAAACCATAGGAGGCTGTATTAGCGAGATCCAACGGTGAACAGCTGCCCAAAAGAAAAAGCGCCTGGAAGTCCGAGGACCTTGAGTACCCTACCCCCGAACCAGCAGCCTTCGCGCCAAGCGACGACCGCCCTTGTCCCTTTCCTTTTTCCATTCAGCCTACTTCTGAGCTTTGTTCCGTCAGTCTAAGGCAAAGCTTAAGTGGTTCGCCTACCTTACTCACTTGACGAAAGGGAAGGGGCGACTGGTAAGGGTAGGGATAGGGATAGATCTTTCGTAGTTT
>JBAMIE010000069.1:610101-620101 GCA_037177295.1 Kaempferia parviflora
GTAAATGGCCTCAGGGCCATTTACTCTTTGGGCCATTTACTCTTTCCATTCACTTTTAGGCACGCGCCATTCACTCTGAGGGTCGAGGAAAGATCCATGAACTCAAAATGCTGATGGGTTTTTAGGACGTTAATGGCTATTCAAAACGTAGAAAGATCTTGTTGCTGAGAGAGGGGCGAGTAATATATATATAATAAGATTTGATAAATATTTCGACGCGGGACGAGACTAAGGACTATTGCTCGGGCGGGAGCTTTGCGAAATCAAAGCAAACCAGCAAGGCCTATGAGGTTGAAAGGTAGAGCGGCGACTGATCTCTGGCGGCGACTGATCCCACTCTGCGGTGAGTGAATGAAGCTCAATCTTTGCAATCCGATGCTTTACCACCTTCACCAGTGACGGAGCTAAGTTGTGACCCGGCCAAGCCAAGGGGAATGGGACCGGGAAGGGTAGGTTGCGAAGCAGTGCTCATCTGATGGCTTCGCAGTTAGGACATGTGATCTGATGGCTTCGGCAGTGGTGGGCGTGGGCTAACCCGTTCAAGTATTCAATGAGGATGTGAGTGAGACCTCGGGAGGGGAATCATCAATCAAAGCAGGAAAGCAAGAATCAATCAGTGCGGGCGTAGGACTTGGGGGCATGCGATCTCCGAGGTGCGGTACTTAAATCCGAGGTGCGGTAAAGAAAGAGGCGGGGAGGAAAAGGGTCCACAAGCTAAACTCTAAGGAGGGGAGGAAAAGGGTCCACAAGCTAAACTCTAAGGAGGGGAGGAAAAGGCTAGTTACAAATAGAACGAGGTACGAAGGAGAGCCAGGTACAAGTTCAAGATAGAAGGAGAGCCAGGTACAAGTTCAAGATAGAAAGCGAGGGACGAAGGAGAGGCAGGTACAAGCCAGGTACCCAGTAGAGCCAGGTACAAGATTGAAAGCCAGGTACCCAGTAGAGCCGGGTACAAGATTGAAAGCCAGGTACCCAGTAGAGCCAGGTCCCAGAAGGGGAATGCGATGGAGTGAACTAGAGCCAGGTACAAGAAAGGGAATGCGATGGAGTTCTGACAGCTAGCAGGTACAAGAAAGGGAATTCGATTGAGTGAAGTAGAGGTAGGAATATGATGGCACCTTCCGAAAGGTATACTTTTATATCCTATAGGTGTACGTTCCCTTCAGGAAGGCTTGGAAAGAAAGGAAGGCTCCGAAAGTAGGGCAGGCTAGGAAATAATATGAATATGACTCGTAAGGCAGGCTAGGAAAGTTAGGCAAGCTTGGAAAGAAAGAAAGGAAGGCTCCGAAAGAAAGGAAGGCTGGCTCGGCAGGTACAAGAAAAAGGGAATGAAATTGAGTTATGAGACAGCTAGCAGGTACAAGAAAAAGGGAATGAAATTGAGTTATGAAAGCTAGGGAATGCGATTGAGTTATGAAAGCTGTTGAATAATCTCTTATTTATTTCATTGGGATTGAGTTACCAAGCTAGGGAAGTTAGCTTAAGCTACTTGATAGTGTCTTTTACGTACTGCCTATGATCAACTATCCTCATAGGAAGGATATGATAGCGAGTCAGCAGTAAAGGCACGGCCAAGAAAGCCAATGCGAGGAGAAGACAAGACAAAGGAAAGTGATATGAGAGCCAGTCACCAGGAGAGGCAGGTGCAACAATGGAAATGCCAGGAGAAGACAAGACAAGCTGGCAAGTGATATGAGAGCCAGTCACCAGGAGAGGCACGGCCAACAAAGGGGAATGGGAAGAGAAGAGAAGAATCCTCATATGATAGCGAGTCAGCAGTACAGGCAGGTACCTCGCTTCGGGGTTGAAAAGAGATCGTAATTTGCTGATTACAAGAAAAGGGTCATCTGATAGCGAGTCAGCAGTAGAGGCTGGTCCAAGAAAGAGGGAATGGGAAGACAAGAGAAGAGAAGCTGGGATATGATAGCCAGGTACGAAGTAGAGGCTGGGCCAAGAAAGAGGGAATTGGAAGAGAAGCTGGCAAGTGATAGCGAGGCAGCTGGTACAAGGGGAATGGGAAGAAAAGGCTAGCGAGGCAGCTGGTACAAGGGGAATGGGAAGACAAGACAAGAGAAGCTTGCAAGGGAATTAAACCTGTACAAGGTAAGTAGAGAAGCTGGCAAGGGAATGAATCCTTTAATGGTAAGTTGAGAAGCTGGCAAGGGAATGAATCCTGTACAAGGTAAGTAGAGAGTCAAGGGAATTAAACCTGTACAAGGTAAGTGGAGAAGCTAAACAAACCTTTGAAGGTAAGTAAAGTATAGAGGAGCAAGCTAAGTAATAAGTAATATAAGTAATAAGTAACATAAGTAATATAATATAAGTAGGGAATGAAGAATCGCACCCCGAATTAGAGTCAGAAAGATACGCTCTTTCGTACGAAGAATAAACTGAAGAATGAACCGGTACAGTAGCCCGACATACATAAGAGCTAGAGCAAAGTACACCGGTACAGTAGAGCCCCCCATAAGAGCTAGAGCAAAGAGTACACCGAGTAGCCCGACATACATAAGAGCTAGAGCAAAGGCATTAGAGGAACGAATGAAGTGAGATAGAGGAGCGAATGAAGTGAGAAGCTTGATTTGTAGTAGCGAATGAAGTGAGAAGCTTGATTTGTAGTAATGGAGTAACACACCTTTCAGTAGCTGGGGGTGAACCACCTGTAGTAACACACCTTTCAGTAGCTTCGGGTGAACCACCTTTTCAGTCATCAACCCCGGAAAGGGCACAGCCAAGGGATCAGACATCATCAACCAGGGAAAGGGCACAGCCAAGGGATCAGACAAGGGATCAGACTCAACCCGGGAAAGGGATCAGACATCATCAACCAGGGAAAAAGGGATCAGACATAGAAATGTTCGCCCGGGAAGGAGAGGGAATCTGATTCTTAGGGGAGCTACCTAGAAAACGGTATAATTAGGCTTGAGGAAGATACCCTGGTGCAACTTTATTTAAGGCCTACAAGGACGGCGCTACCCTGGGCCAACTTTATTTAAGGCCTACAAGGCTCAATTAGATATGACAAGGCTCAATTTGATATGAATAGCTAGGTACACTAGGAATGAATCCACTTCGACGAGCAGCTTAACAATTAAAAATATCCATCGGGACATACGTGACAGGTCTTACATGCTTCTGGGAAGAGAAAGAAGGGTGAACAGGGGTTACGAAAGAAGGGTTTCATAGTCATAGCAGACAAGTCCGCGTTGCAGCTACTAGATTCATAGTCATAGCCTACAAGAGAAGGGGTTGAGAGTCATAGCCTACAAGTAAGCGTTGCAGCTACTAGATATTCATAGTCATAGCCTACAAGTAAGCGTAGCAGCTACTAGAATAGTAGGTCCACTTGGAACAGCCAGAGACGACTGGGAACAGCCAGAGACGACAACGAGTGCAACTGCTTAGGACGACACAAACAAAGGTTACTCCAACGAGTCCAACTGCTTCGGACGACACAAACAAAGGTTACTACAACGAGTGCGCAACTCCTTAGGGCGACACAACCATGCAACTGCTTCGGACGACACAAACAAAGTTCCACTTAAGGATTACGGCGCGGGAGAAGGGAGAATACCAGACACCCAGAGACAGAGAGCTAGGACAAGGTAGAAGAGCTTAGCTTCTTTGAAGCGACGGGTGAAGAGCGAGCCCTTAGGCGAAGGGATTACCTCAGGGTAGAATAAAAGACACACCGACAGAGACAGAGAGCTAGGACAAGAAAAGAGCTGAGACGAAAGGAAAGAGTCAATGCCTTAGCATTGACGACTGCAGCTGGGGTGAAGAGCCAGCTTCTTTGAAGCCAAGGGGGAAGAGCGAGCCCTTAGGCAAAGGGATTACGTCGGGGTTGAAGAAGAGAATAGAAGACACACCCACAGAGAGCTAGGACAAGAAAAGAGATAGGATAGGAAATCCACCCATATAAGATTTATCGAGGGAAGAACTAGGATAGGGAGAGATAGAGCCAAGAACTAGGATAAGAACTAGGATAGGGAGAGATAGAGCCAAGAACTTGGATAAGATAGGGAGAGATAGGTATTGGTGAGCTAGGCAAAGAATATTGGTATACGTCAGCTAGGCCAAGAAGATATAGGTATTAGTGAGCTAGGCCAAGAAGAGATAGGTATTAGTATAGATATTGGTATAGATGAGCTAGGCCAAGAAGA
Source organism: Kaempferia parviflora (assembly GCA_037177295.1). Classification (NCBI taxonomy): domain Eukaryota; kingdom Viridiplantae; phylum Streptophyta; class Magnoliopsida; order Zingiberales; family Zingiberaceae; genus Kaempferia; species Kaempferia parviflora. The sequence continues at coordinate 614,265 of JBAMIE010000069.1, forward strand.
GATAGGTATTAGTATAGGTATAGGAATAGGTAGACCATAGCAGCTGGTATAGGTAGACCATAGCTGCAGGTAGAACTGCGATACATGATTAGGGTACGAAGCTGCTGGTAGAACTGCGATAGATAATTAGGGTACGATAACCGGAGACTCGGTAGAATGAACTATATTATATTATTCTCGAAAAGACTAGCATTGACTGGACTCGTAGTTTGATCATTCACTTGGACAAAGAAGTCAGAAGAAGACACTAGGCCCTGACTGGGAAAGGCAGAAGACTAGGCCCTGACTGGGACAAAGAAGTCACACAAGAAGACACTAGGAACTTCTTCTTTCCTTGGGCTCTAAGGCAGTATGAGGAGCAAAACACTCTTTCGTGCTGTAACCGAGTATGAGGACCAAAACACTCTTTCGTGCTGTAACCGAGTATGAGGACCAAACAAAACACTCTTGACTTCTGATGTAAGGGAGTATGAAGAGCAAACCACAGTCATGCGGGCAATTGAAGAGTATGAAGAGCAAACCCAAGTGATGCGGGCAATTGAAGAGTATGAGGAGCAAACCACAGTCATGCGGGCAATAGAATATAATATAATAGAGTAGAAGAGAATACAATACAATATAATAGAGTGATGCCAGCAATAGAATACAATATAATAGAGTGATGCGGGCAATACAATATAGAATAGAGTAGAGTAGAGGAGAATACAATATAGAATAGATACGTTCGAGACGTGGTTGGTGCCATATTGAATAGATACGTTCGAGACGTGGTTGGGGCAATGCCATATGACGGGTTCGAAACCCAGGATGGTGCAATGACATATGAAGGGTACCAAACCCAGGAAGGGGAAATCCCATATAAAGGGTACCAAACCCAGGAAGGGGAAATGACATATGAAGGGGACGAAACCCAGTTACTTATATTCAATGAAAGCTTAAGAGGGTACCAAACCCAGTTACTTATATTCACAATGAAAGCTTCAGAGGGGACGAAAGTGACTTATATTCACAATGAAAGCTAAAGAGGGTATGAAACCCAGGAAGGGGGCAATGCCATATGATGGGTACGAAACCCACGATGGAAGTAGACCTGGGAAGGGTAGTACGGTTGCTGGGTACGAAACCCACGATGGAAGTAGACCTGGGAAGGGATAGGTTGAAGGGTACCAAGGAAGGAAGTAGACCAGGGATAGGTTGCTGGGTACGAAAACCAGGAACGGTACCAAACCCAGGAAGGAATACGAGCAGGGTACGAAAACCAGGAACGGTACCAAACCCAGGAAGGAATACGAGCAGGGAAGTAGAGGAACCACGACCAGGCCCTATAGTTAGGAACGGTAACAAAGACCCAGGAAGGGGAAAACGGGACAAGGAGAGAGGTGAAGGAACCGGACAAGGAGAGGTTCAGGAACAGTACAAGTTGACCAAAAAGAGGCTGGGACGGGAACTAATCCCAACAAGAATGAATAAAAGATCGACAGAAGAATAATGAATTCGCTCTCTTACCTCCCAAAGAAAAAGGCAAATGCCAGATCGACAGAAGAATGAAATGAGGCCCAAGCTCTAGACCAGATAGATCTTAAGAAAAGAAGGAGGCAGGAGCTATACCAGATAGATCGACAGAAGAAGAGGAGTCAGAAGCTATAACAGATAGATCGACAGAAAAGAAAGAGGCAGAAGCTATAACAGATAGATCTAAAGAAGCTATAACAGATAGATCCACTGAAGAAGAGGAGGCAGAAGCTATACAACAGATCTAAACAAGAGAATGAGTCCCAAAGCTATACAACAGATCTAAACAAGAATGAGTACGACAGATATAAAGAAGAATGAGTCCCAAGCTATAAAGAAGAATTAGTCCAAAGCTTTAGCTATAAAGAAGAATGAGTACGAAGATCGACAGAAGAATTAGTCCAAAGCTTTAGCTATAAAGAAAAATGAGTCAGAAGCTATAAATATGAGGAGGAGGATGCTCTAAACAAGAATTAGGCCCACAGATCTTAAGAAGAATGAGTACGATGCTCTAAACAAGAATGAGTACGATGCTCTAAACAAGAATTAGGCCCAAGCTATAGCTATAAAGAATGAAATGAGGCCCAAGCTATAGACCAGATAGATCTAAAGAATGAAATGAGGCCCAAGCTATAGACCAGATAGATCTAAAGAATGAAATGAGTCCCAACCTATAACAGATCTTAAGAAGAATGAGTTAGAAGCTATACCAAAACCCATCTTGTAATATATAAATATCTTGCTTGTAATTTCATAGGAATGGATTAGTCCTACGAACAACACCACCTTGCACCTAATAACTGGAAGGATGGAATTGATTAGTCCTACCAACAACACCTTGCACCTAATAACTGGAAGGATGGAATTGATTATTAAAGGAAGGCTTGAGCTTGAATTGATTATTAAAGGCTTGAGCTGGAATTTATTATATATAAAAGGAAGAAGGCTAGAATAGATTAGTCCTATGAAAAATACCTTGCACGTGATTAGTCCTATGAACTTCCTTGCACGTAATAAAAGAGGAAGGCCTTCCAACTAATTAAAGGAAGGAGAGAGAAAGACTGGCCTAGAGAATTAAAGGATGGAGAGAGAAAGACTTTCCCAGAGACCCTAAGATCAGTACTTAGGGCAGGACCAGAGACCATAAGCTAACATCACTGTCCTATAAGGGCTGGACCAGAGACCACATAAGCTAAGATCAGTCGTTAGGGCAGGACCAGAGACCATAAGCTAAGATCAGTCGTTAGGGCAGGAAGCTAAGATCAGTCGTTAGGGAAGGTTCCTCAGGTGATTGGTTAGGGCGGGCAGGTGCCACAGGTGATTGGTTAGGGCGGGCAGGTGCCACAGGTGATTGGTTAGGGCACTAGAGGCATAAGTGCACTACAGGCATAAGAGTGCACTACTGGCATAAGTTGATTGGTTAGGGAGTCGTTAGGGCAGGAACACAGACCATAAGATCAGTCCTTACAGAAGGAAGCTAAGATCAGCCGTTAGGGCAGGAACACAGACCATAAGAAGATCAGTCCTTACGGCAGGAACACAGACCATAAGAGATCAGTCGTTACGCCAGGTTATGAAGTTGAGTGGTTACTTGGTTTGGTTTAGGAAGTTGAGTGGTTACTTGAAATGGTATACCCGGAAGGGTTCAATAGATTCTTCCACCATAGCTCATCGGGTTCAATAGATTCTTACACCATAGCTCAGGCATACGAGCTCCTATAATGTTCGAAATGTTCATTTGAGGATGGATAGCTAAGGGCAGCGAGGTAAAGCAGCGGGGATAAGTTAAGATGGGAGTGCACCAGTTCCTTATGGGTATAGCTCAGGAGAGGCGTTATAGGTAACGCTCAGGAGAAGGGACGTAAAGGAGCGGTTCTTCGATGGGAGTTCCCGGGTTCCTTATGGGTCGAGCGAATAGGGGAGCCAGGTCAAGCACCGGCATCTAAGTTAAGATGGGAGTTCCAAGAATTGGTATAGCTAAGGGCAGGCAGGTAAACGAGTGCTTGATAGCTAAGGGCAGGCAGGTAAACGAGTGCTTGATAGCTAAGGGGAGGTGATTGCAAGATAGCTCAGGGGAAGTCAAGAGGAGTTGATTGCTTGATAGCTGCCAAGGGGATAGAGCGCAAGGAATTGATTCCAGAATAGCAGCGAAGGGGATAGAGCGCAAGGAATTGATTCCACAGGATAGCAGCGAAGGGGATAGAGCGCAAGGAATTGATTCCAGGATAGAGGGCAACGAGTGCTTGAAAGCTCTCAGGGGATAGAGGGCAAGGAGGGATGGATACCTATCAGGGATAGAGGTCAACGAGGTGATTCCTTACTTGGTTTGGTTCAGTTGTTAACTAGTGTATTATTGGAATAGTCTGAGATTCTATCTTAGGCACGAATCCACATCATGGAAAACTAGAAGATATATGATCGACATCATGCAAAACTAGAATATATGGGTTTGATTGTCGTACAGAAAGATCTGATGCCTTTGATTCAAGTATAGAGAAAGATCTGATGCCTTTGATTCAAGTATAGAAAGATATGTAAAGTATTGAGCCCATATCCGCTCAGTTGTTTCTAAGGTAAAGATCAATATGATTCTCCGAGTAGATATTATAAGTATTGAGCCCATGATACATGATACATGAACTATAGCTCCTGTGACTCATGACCCGGGTTTCAAATCAATCTATCTTCTCTTCTGTCTGTAGTGAGTGGCAGAGAGCCAGGCTCAATGACACGAGCGGATGACTCCACAACAGCGATAGCCCGGCGGCGAAGAAAGCGAATGGGAGGAGCGAAAGTGACTATGAGAGTGCAACGACGTGAACTATGCCTCGATCGTCGGAGCTATTCGGTGGGTAACGGATACTGCGCCAACTGCTTCACCAACCTCCGAACTATGGAGCCAACCATTCTAGAACAGGATGAGGAGAGTAAGGGAGCTATAGAGGACCTAGCCTCGTAGGCGCTCCTGTCCGGGCGGAGTAGGTAACTTCAGGAACCACACTACTAAAATAAGCTCTACACTAGTGAACCTGCTTGCTGGACAGAGGGAGAAGGGTTTGAATTCAGTGTGTGAGGTCGGTCCCCTTCCTAGTGGGTAGAGAGTTCCCATCCGAGGCCAGTACTTTTATCCCCGAATAGTAGTTGTGATACAATTCCATATATAGAGCAATATAGCTGGCACCATTCATTCTATCCTTCAGGTAGAGGTCAGGTGAGAAGAGTTTGAGGCTCAGGAGTGCTTGCTTACCGAACTGCCCTTCCTGAATAAGAGGGCAGAGAAAGCATACTATGTAAAGTCAAGCCGCGCCTCACTATTGTATAGCAGCTAGGCAGAAACCTATTATAATGAATATCAGGACCGTAGAGTACAAAGTACTTTGTAAGTTAACTCTACCTCCCACTGCAACGAGGAAGGACGTGGTCCGGACTCCTGCCTATCCTCCAGATAATGCCTACCACTGATCTGCCTATCCGAGTGGGCCTACCGAGAGCCGATACCTTTTGACCTAGTCCAAGCTTCCTAGTTCAGAGTTTTCCCAGATACCACTCATGCGGGACTCCTAACTGGTGCCGAATAGTTGAACTCATTCCAAGCACAGGTCTTCTTAGTGAGTGTCCTAACACTGGAGTCAAGGGAACTTAAACAAAGTCCTACTAGGACGGATCCGCATAACTCAGCCAACTATCGGTCGGATCCGAAGACTACAAGTAGTCTTCCTTTGGCCGGGCCCGCTAAACACTATCGTTCGTACCTTCCTAATGAAAGAACAAAACAAGAGTGCTTCTATAATATAAGTCAAAGAAATAATATAATATAAGTCAAATAAATCCAATCGAAAGGAAGACTGAAAGCGGTTAGAAGGGCACCGCCTATCATTGATTCCCGAAGTGGGCATTACTCATATGAACTGCGCTGTCCTTCGCTCCTCTCGACTTCGCTCGTGTAAGGGGGGAGTGTCTGGCCATCTGAACAGGATTCATTCCAGTGGAGTCCCGGCTTCGCACCTTCCGAAAGCATTCCATCGTAGAGACTGAAGACCATGAATCTTCCTACCGGACAAGTGGTGATCATCAATGCGAAGTCGAAAAGCGAGAGTCCAATTGAACACAATTTCACTTCTTTATGACTATTGATATTCTTTCTTTATGATATTATAATATCTCACTGGAATCTCTTCCAATCGCTCGTCTGCACTTCTTCGCTCCTGTCCTAGCAGTCAGTCATGAGTCATGTTCTTGGAGGTGCATCTAGACCTACATATGAGCCCAAAGCAGGACAGATGAACCAACTCAGCTTGTCCGCTACTTTATGAAGCCTACTTCTA
>JBAMIE010000069.1:628228-645021 GCA_037177295.1 Kaempferia parviflora
AGAGCTTGAATTTACTTCTACAGGATTCTCATATAAGGTGAGACGATAGTCGATTGGCGAAGAGCTGAGCAAAAGTTCAAAGAATTAAACTTTTGCTCAGCTCGACCGGAGTTCATTTCGATTTGAAAAACCCGTCTTTTTGGCATAAACAGAATTTCCCCTCTCCCAAAGCAACAGTCGTAAATGGCTTTGAGGCCATTTACTCTTCTGGTCGAGAAGTGATCAATTCTTTGAACTTCCCGTGTTTTTGGCATAAAGTAGTTAATTTTCGCTAATGACTTGGTACTTACATTCAACTTTTAGAAAGTCGAGAAATTCTGCTGATGTAAAAGATTTTTTTATATTAAACTTTGGGTAAATTCGCTTTTATCAAAGAAAATTTTCTTTAGTTCGACTCAAGGAGAATATAGAATAGAGGCAGCGCACTTACAATAGAAAGAAAATTCGAGCGAAGCGACGTATGAACTCTACCGTTCGTCTAACTCACTCGTCCCTTATTCATTCGTTCCGGTCGGAGGAGCGGAATTCAAGCTCTAAAGTTAACTCAGGAAAAGAGAAAAGAGAAGTTAATTTGCCCCCCGATAAAGACCGATAAAGAGTCCCAAGAGCAAGAGTGTGATCCTGCCTTTGACCTTTGAGGTTCAATTAACTTTTCTTTCTTTACTTTTACTGATACTGACGAATAAAATTCTGTAGAGGAGAGATCTTACCTGCTGATGTTTTTCGTGTTTTTTTGTAGCCATCCATTCACGACTCTTGCCGGGAAAAGCAAACCAACCCAACCCTCCAACTCCAAAGCTGACTCTGACTCCGTTCCTGCCTTCAGACTGCGGAATCTTGGTTCTATCGGATCGTTATAGATAGATATGTTGGATACCACTTATTCTGTGCTTTCTACTTCTATTTCACAGGCACAGTCAAGGTATGAAAGAATGGAACCAGAGCCGAGGGTGCACACTGCCTTCTTAACTTCCAACTCCTCCTTCTCCTTAAGCGCTTTCAGGCAAATGCAACTCAAAAAGCCCGGGAGAAAGCAAGTTAAGTTAGCCAAGGAATGAAGGGAAGATTCATTAAAGTCAGAGGTCAAGTGGCTTGGACCCTTACCCTACAACAAGTGGCTTGGACCCTTACCCCACAATTCATGAATGAAGCAATGAACTTTGAATCTGAACTCAATGATTGCAAGTCCAAGATCAGCTATGAAAACTATGCCTTGAAAGAAGAACATGAAGCAAGCTGTGGGATCGAACTAAAGCTAACTATCCGGCTTTTCATTCCTAGCCTAATCTAGGCTTTAGAGTGGCATAGAAAGGGAATAACTATATCCCAAACTCTATTCATATTCCTAATATCCCAAACTCTATTCCTTGTATATTCCTAAGGAAGGAGTCAACAGTAAGATCAATGTAACTGTAAGATTAAGATCAATGTAGGATAAGAGTAGGATAAGAAGCTCTTGCCTTAGCTTAGGATGAGTGAATAGGCACTGTATTAGCTTAGGAAGAGTGAACTTTTCGGTCCCGTCTAACTCATTTCTTGCTTTTATTCAAATTGTGTTTAGTGGTCAATTCATATCCAGATAGCTGCTCCCCGAAGATGCTAGTGTGTGTTGGGGTTCAGACTAGCTTTTATTCAGCTGGTTTTGCGGTGGCATTTTAGAGAGATTAAGGGGTCGATAAAATTCTGCTGATGTAACGACGTGACCTAAAAACACATCATATGAATTTTCCCAAATGCAAGGAAAGACAGATGCCAGCAACGGAAGACCAGAGGAGTCAACTGCAGACCAGAGGAGTGCACGGAAGAAAGGGCAGGCAGCACAGGTATCGATCGAAATGGCAGGAATAGAGAAATCGAGAGAGGAGGAGATCCACTGGGCATTGGCTGAAGAGTTGAATGATCGGGTTGGGGCTAAGCCTTGGGTTTGTTGCACCTTTTGAGGAGTAAGTATATTTAGCATAATCTCGTATAGTAAATATAAAACCGGTATCCGCTCCATGAAGCTTGGCTGTTGGGTAGCCGTCTTGATTCACGTATGAAAGGATTGATGTCCGTCTGGATTCACGTATGAAAGGATTGATGGTGGGGGTTCGGCCATTCGAGTTGGGCATGGGGTTGGGGCAAGACCCTTGGGGTTTTGCTATGGGTTTGGCTATTGAGTCCATAGGGTATAACCTCATAGAGTAAACATAGTTTTGACTTGGGGATTCCTGTATTTGGGGACTCCTCTCATTGGTATACCCGAACGTGCTCAGTTATTTGTTGGGTATAGGTGCAGGACGGGTAAGTTATTTGTTGGGTATAGGTGCAGGACGGGTAAAGGACGGGGGCTTAGCCTAGGGTTTAGGCCTATTGATCTGCGTTTGAGTAGAGAGGGGTCAACCTTTAAGATAGTTTAGTAACCTCTTTGAATTTAATACCCTACTTAGCTTTAATTTCGTAGAGAGAGCTCAATTCCAGAGCTTTAGCTTTCAGTAGATGTGAGAAGAACTGGCACGGGTTAAGTCGATGTGAGAAGAACTGGCACGGGTTAAGTCGATGTGAGAAGAACTGGCACGGGGAGTACACCAAAGAAGACAGTGGTGCTTGAATTCAGTTGAGTAACCTCTTTAAAAGGAACTTTAGCTTCAGCAGCTTCAGCTTCAGATGGGTATGATTATGTCTTTTTTACAGCCTTTTCTTAATTCTTTCTGTTACGCGAGCAATACATACAGGAGTAATTAATCTCGGAAAGGGAGTATCAACTTCCATGATCATCATTATACCTGTCACTTGAAGCTTTTTTATATCACTTCGTTGCTAAAGTTGATGCTTTAAAAGTTGATACTGTTGCTGCCTCTGAACCTCTCACTTCAGAATCTCTTGCTCCTTAGGAGTTGCTACAGTGTTGAGGCTTCTTAGTTCCTACTGTTGCTGAGTTGCTACAGTAGAGTTGCTCTAGTAAGTCCGCTGCTAGTGAGTACACTGAAGCTGCTTTAGAGTCCAGTGAGTCTGCTGCTAGTGAGTCTACTGGTGCTGCTAGTCTTGCTGATGCTTTAGGTGCTGGGCTAGTTGCTTCTTTTGCAGTTCCTAGGGTTGTTGCTGCTTCTGTTGCTACTGTTACTGCTCTTGAGTAATCCCATACTGTTGCTAGTGTTACCGCTCTTGAGTACAAGCAAGTAGGGCTGCGCCTTTTGAGTTTAACTCAAGGTCAAAAGTACACAAATTGGAGCTAAAGAGTATGGCTCCTAAGCAGTACGAGCTACTTGCTAAAGAGTACATTGTTGCTCTTCAGCTTTTCCTATTCAATCCTTCGCTGAAGAGCGCCAGTGTCCTCTTTAGGAGCAGTGTGTCCTTGATTCCCTTTAGTGCAACTGTAAAGTCGAAGCCCTCCTTTAGCCCTCCTCATGAGGCTCCTAAGTATGAACTCCTTTACTGCAAAGGCGTCGCACCCCTTGTCACTCTAATAGCCGCATAACTAGTAGCTCCAGTAACTGCCTCAGCCGCCGCCTCATTTAGTTCAAAGCTTTAAAAGCCGTAAGCCATCATATAAGTGGATGACGTGTTTGGTCTCTTTGGTTTGTTCCCCCGCTTCATATTCAATAGTCCCAGTAGCCGCCCCCCCTATAGTAGCCCTAGCTCCCCTCTATCCCTCTCACCAGTGTGCCCAGTGGTCTTCCCTTTTCCGAAGCCTCGGAAGTTTTTTCAAGTCGTCTTTTTAGTCTTTAGTGTTAGGTCTAATGATGATGGTTTAAGTCTTTCCTTAGTTCTTCTATTTGTGAGTTCTGTCTTTATTGCTCGCATAAGAGTTGCTCTATACTCTTGGAATAAGTAGGAAGCGTAGCTTTGGATTTCCTATCCAAAGCAGAAGCGTGTCTGCGCTGGATAGCGGCAGCTAGTAGCTCTCACTATTTGTACTGTTTACCTTGAGTAAAACAACTCAAAAGGCGAAGCCCTACTCAAAAGGCGAAGCCCCGCATCAACTAAAGGCGCCCTAAGCCTCAAGAGCAGCAACTTTATCGACAGTGTACTCATCAACAGTATCAAAACGTAAAGCATGAGTGTACTCACTAACAGTAGGACCAGTAGCCCCAGTGTACTCAGCAACAGCAAGACCCCTAGTAACTGCAGCAGCACCAACTCTGGTAACTCTAAAGTAGCACGAGTGTACGCCTCTCTAGTAGCCCCAGTAGTATCCTAACTAGCCGCATCCCCAGTGTACTGTAAAGCAGGAACGGTGTACTCACTATCAATAGCCACATTGTCCTTACTAGTAGCCCCTGTGGGTAGTATTAGTAGTATTAGTAGTAGTAGTCTATACTGTAGAGCATCAACAGTCTCCTATGTGGGAGCTTTATTTCCTTTATGAGCTTTTCAAGCCCCAAAAGCTACTACAAGTGATTCAAGTGAGAAGTCTAATGATTCTGATGTGAGTATTTCCTCTATTCTCTAGTTAGTTCTTGCTGTCTTTATTGCTCGCCTAGTATAATTTGTTGCTCGCAACTCTTCTCTTAAGTGTCTAATTTGTACATAACCCCTTTTTTAGTGAGGTAACCCCCCGGAGGGGGGAGGGAAGTGAGATTTTCCGTAGTTTGGTATTTGTTAATGGCTTTCGTCCTTTTGCCTAGCTGGAGAGGTAAACTTCGTTTTGGCGCGTGTTTGCTTATGGCGTAATTGTTTTTTGCGTTCTGTCTGTGTCCCACTGAGTTGTACAAAGGTATCTAAAAGCAGCAAGTACGGTCATAGCTCTTCTTTCCTTAGCTCTAATCCGCAAGAGCCTCCCTCCTGTTGCACTTCAAAGTCTTACCTTTAGTTGCTTTTCTACTTTAGTGACTAGTGTTACTGCTATTGAGTAATCCACTATTGTGGCTGCTGTTATAGTTCCCCTATTGTTGCTGATGCTACTGTTCCCACTGTTTCTGTTTCAAAGTTTCTAGTGATGCCTCCCTTGTAGCTGTCACTTCAGTCCCCTCATACTCTGATGCTTCTGTTAGAGTTGCTACTGTTGCTCTTTCGGAGTTGCTAGTGTAGTTCCTGATGTTAGAGTTTCTATTGATGCTGTTGAGTTACCCGGTGCAGGACAGCTCAGACCTGAGGAACGAAAGTCTTGAATGTAGAGGAGTTGCACCTGGGGCTTCAAAGTGGGTTTCAAGCTACTTCTAGGTATGCTCTTTTCTGGTTGAAGTAGCGGCTGCAGACGAAGGGGTACCTGAGGAAAGGGTACCTGAGGAAAGGTAACCTGAGGCAGGAATGCAAGAAAAGTTGCACCTGAGGTTTTTCCTACGTCTGCCAAGCCAAAGCCAAGGTAGAAGAGCTGAACGAAGGGAAGGGTAGCGACAGATAGAGCTCGAGCGAATATTATGCGAGCCTAAAAACATCAGCAGTATTTGAAGAGCTGAGCAAAAGTTTAATTCATTGAACTTTTAAGGTGGCGAAGGCCCTTAATTCAGTAATAGGCGATAGCGACGTCTGACGTCAGGAAGGGTACCCACGATAAGGATATAGATAGGTGAGACGATAGTCGATTGGCGGAGAGGTGAGACGATAGTCGATTGGCGTAGAGCTGAATATAGAGCCGTTAGGCGAAGGGGTGACCCTTGAATTTCATATCGTATTGCAGGATAACGCGTGAAAAAGATGGTCAAAGTCAATGGCTGAGCGCCATATGCTGACCTGGTGCTAGCTCAGCCATAAATTTAGACTGATGTTTTTTTTGGCTGTGTTATGATGGCCATTCCCTTACCCATTGTAGACCTTTTGATGGCCATTCCCTTACCCATTGTAGACCTTTTGATGGCCATGAACTTACGGGTCTTCTACTTTTTAGTTGAGGACTTACTTAGGAGTTATGACTATTTAGATGAGATACTTTACATCTGGATGTACATGAGATACTTTACATGTGTGGGTCTTTCCCTCGGTTGTAAGGGTTCAAATCCCACCTTGTGTTTCCGTCCTTCGGTCGAGGACGGGACGAAAAGTAAGGATAGCCGGTTACAGGTACTGTTGGGTAAAATAAAAAAGTACGTAGACCACTAACAAAAAGACCAACTTAGGGCCTAGAGATAGAGCAACGCCTTAGGGGGTTGCGAAGATAAGAGAGAGGAACGCCTTAGGGGGTCCTCGAGTTACAGAAGAGCTACTTCCCTGTTAGAGTTACAGAAGAGATAGAATACACACCGAAGCAGATAGGCAGGTAAAGGGACGAGCGACAGCGACGTGTGACTAAAGGATGGCCCATATATTTAGTAATTGGCAAAGCGACTAGTGTGACTTTAAATTCGCTTTTATCAAATCTAATTTGGATGGGACAAAAACAAGGAAAGATTTAATCTCCCTAAACACTAAGTAGGGTACAGGGCCAACTAAAAAACTAATTCTAAGGCCTACAGCGCGACAGACAACCTAGTGTTTATTAGAGGTCCTGGGGCAACAGTCGTGAATGGCTTTGAGGGCCATTCACTCTACGGGTAAAAGTACTATGACCATTAAGAAAAGGGCAACTTCGGTGTTCCAGATAGAAGGAACGCTTTGGCAGTTCAGGGTTCACTGGAAATTAAAAACAGGGGTTAGAGTTTCACTCAAGGGGTCATGTACAAATAGTAGCTAAAGAGTCTTGCTTGCGGTTGACTCGGTCGGTCGTTTAGGCAATGGCCATTTTCATAGCTACTCATGATTGGGCGAACAGCCCAGGCCTAGCGAAGGCCCTCTAAAGCAATCATAGCCCCGTGGACGCATTTCCCCCATCGGCCAATTTCTTGGCCTACGGTAGCTACCCATACAAAAATTCATTACTTAGAAAGAGTTGAGATTAAGTAAGAAATTCCGGACAGGAGGAAAGACTTCTATGATCATCACGATACTTGTCACTTGAGTCACTTTTCAGATGTAATTTCTATTAACACAACATCGATTTTGAGATTCCAATTTCTTAATAGAAATGACTCTGTTGCGAGCACATTTTTCTATTACTTAAGTTAATAGAAAAATACAAGAAAATATTTTAAGGCAAAAAAGTCGAAGCAAATATTTGTACAGCAATTGCTTAGGCAAAAGTCGATAAATTCGGTGCTTGAAAAGTAGAGAAATTCGGTACTGCACAAAGTAGATAAATTAGGTGCAGCAAAAGTCTCAGAATCTGTTGCTTACAAAGTAGAGAAATTCCTTGCTTTGGGAGTAGCTAAATATTCGTAGCTGCTAAAGTAGAAGAATCTGGTGCTTACAAAGTAGATAAAGGAGACTCAGTTGGGGCTGCTAAAGTATATCAATTCGTAGACTCCGTTGGGGATTTAAAAGTATATCAATTCGTAGACTCAGTTGGGGCTTTTGGAGTAGATCAATTCGTAGAAGCCGTTGTTGCTTTCTTCGTAGTAGTGTTGTTGTTGCTAGGGCTGCTGATGCTGATGTTGCAGTTGCTTCTGTTGCTGCTAAAGTAGATCAATTCGTAGAAGTAGAATCCGTAAATGCTTTCAAAGTAGCTGCTGTTGCTGCTGGTAATGCTCCTTTAGTAAATCTTTTGAACTCTTCGGGAGTCGCTTTTGAAGCTGTAACTTCGGGAAAAGTCGCTTTTGAAGTTTACTGGTGTTGCTGCTTTAGCTAGTAGGTCTTCTTCGGCTTTAGGAGTTGCTTCTGTTGCTCTTTTAGTAAATGCTCTTGTTGCTGCTTTCGAGTCTGATGAGTAGAGTAGGGCTGCTCCTCAAGTAAAGGATAGGGCTCCTGCTCCCGTTGGTAATAAGTCTATTAGGGCTGCTGGTGGAGTTGCTAGTGGTGCTCCTAGTGAAGTAAAGGATAGGGCTCCTTGGGTCTTCGACTTGAGGAGTGCCTAGGGATGATGCTGCTGCTCCAGTTCCGTCTGTTCCTGCCTTTGCAGCTGTCAATGGAGATGGCACTTCAGACTACGAAGGTGCTGCCTTTGAAGTTCCTAGGGATGCTGATGCTGCTGTTAGGGTTGCTCCTGTTGCTGGGTCTTCGGCTTTAGGAGTTCCTAGGGATGCTGCTCAAGTAAAGGATAGGGCTTATAGTGCTCCTGGTGAAAAGGAAAGGAAGTCAAGCAGGCTGCTCTCCTCTGTTGCTCCTGTTCATGCTGCTTTAGTAAATGCTTTTGAGCTGGCACTTCAGAATCTGTTGCTGCAAAAGTAGAGAAATTCGTAGAATCAGTTGCTGCTTTAAAAGTAGAGAAATTCGTTGCTTTTCTTTTTGAGTAGCTAAATTCGTAGACTCAGTTGGGGCTTTCAAAGTTGATAAGTAGAGTAGACTTTGGGGATTACCCAGTAGAGTAGACTTTGGGGATTACCCAGTAGAGTAGAGCTGACTTTTGGGCTTACCTCTAAAGACATTATCATACCCATCAGAATTATTATACCTATCACTTTCGGTACAATCAGAATTAGACCTATCACTTGGGGCTCCTTTGAATCTAGCGCTTACAAAGTAGAGACAAAAAGATATCCTGCTACTACTCTTCATCCGGCAGATACTATAGAGAAAGTAAATACTACTACTGTGGCTTCTTACTAATCTAAGAGTAGTGCTACTGCCGAGGCTTGAGAAGGTTTAGAATACGGGTACACGGATCGGATGCTTTACTTACTAGGGTAGCTACTGCAGTTACTAGGGGTAAAGGGTAGTCGGCTATTGATGCTACTAGGGGTGCGACTTTAGAGTACTACACTGTTCCCACTCTTAGAGTGACTATTGATAGGGCGACTGTAGCTACTGGGGATACGAGAGTGACTAGGGTTGTTCCTGATCTTAGAGTTGCTCCTCGTCCTGCTTTTGAGTTAACCCTTAACTAGCCCTTTTGAGTTCCCTTTTGAGTTAAGGATGTTGCTGCTCTTGAGGCTTTCGAGTACACGTATTCCTAAACAGGACACTGGTGCTCTTCCGCGAAGGATATGCAATCCAAAGCAACGGGCGCTACTGAGTTAAAGAGTTGCGAGCAACTCTTATGCGAGCAATATCTCAATAAGTAACAAATTAAGGAACTAAGGAAAGACTTCTATGATCATCACAATACTTGTCACTTGAAGCTGTTTTCGGATGTACATTTGCTGCTTAAAAAGTAGATCAATTCGTTGCTTCAACAACAGTAGAATCCAAAGTAGAAGCCGTTGTTGCTTTAGCTGCTAAAGTAGATCAACAATTCGTAGAAGCCGTTGTTGCTTTAAAAGTATATGTAGTGTTCCTAGGGCTGCTGATGCTGATGGTGCAGTTGCTTCTGGTGATGCAGTAGATGCTGATGTTGCAGTTGCTTCTGGTGATGCAGTAGATGCTGATGCTACTGTTGCTACTGTTCCTGCCCTTGGTAGAGCTGCTAAAGTCAATGATGCCACTGTTGCTACTGTAAATGATGCTGTTGTTCCTAAAGTAAGTAAATGCTGCTACTGCTGTTGCTACTCTTCCTGCCCTTGGTGGAGCTGTCACCGCAGACTCGAGAGAGCTGGCACTAGAAGCTGTCACTTCAGTCACTGTTGCTAGGGTTCCTGATGTTTTACTTGCTTCTGTTCCCACTGTTGATGCCTTTGCAGTTCCTGGTCCTAGGTCTTCGGATGGTAGAGTTCCGTCTGTTCCTGCCCCTCCCACTTCGGGTCTTCCTAGTGTTGATGCCTTTAGATGGGGCTGTAGCTCCTGGTCCTAAAGTACCTCTTGTTGCTAAAAAGTACCTCTTGGGGCTGCTGTTGCAGTTGTTCCTAAAGTAGAAGACTCTGTTGCTTTTTTAGTTGCTAAAGTAGACTCCTCTGTTGCTGCAAAAGTATATCAATTCGGTACTGCAAAAGTAGAGAAATTCGGTGCTGCAAAAGTCTCATCTTCTGGTGCTTGAAAAGTATATCAATTCGTAGCTTCAACAGTAGAGAAATTCGTTGCTGCACAAAGTATATCAATACAATGCTTTTGGAGTAGCTAAATTCGTTGCTGAAAAAGTAGCTTTGGAGCTTTACAAAGTAGAGAAATTCGGTGCTTTAGTAGTTATATCAATTTGGAGCTCTTTCTTTCTTTTGTTGCTGCAAAAGTCTCAGAATCTGTTGCTTTAAAAGTAGATAAAGTCTCATCTTCTGGTGCTGCTGCTGCTTCATTAAAAGTAGCTAAATTCGTATCATCAGTTGGGGCTTGAAAAGTAGCTGTTGCTGCTGGTGATGCCTTTGCAGTTCCCGTTCCTAGGGTTGCTACTACTGCTGGTGCAGTTCCTAGTGTTGCTGCTGGTGAAGTTGACTCTGGTGCTACTTTTATAGGGATGTTTGTTGCTAAAGTAGACTCCGTTGTTGCTTTTTTAGTTGCTAAAGTACCTCCTGTTGCTAAAGTCGCTCTTGGGGCTGCTGATGCTTTTTTTATAGTTGCTGTTGCTGCTGCTACTGTTGCTTTAGTTGCAGCTTTTTAATTTGAAACTCTTCGGGAGTCGCTTTTGAAGCTGGCACTGGGGCTGCTCTTAGAGTTCCTAGTGTTGAGGCTCTTACTGAGTACTGTAGGGATGCTGGTGCAGCTTTTGGGTCTTCGGCTTTTGAGTAAAGGTTTTGAACGGATAAAGAGAAAGAGCATTCCTTAGGGATGCGGCTTCTCAGTAGAGGGCTTCCCCTTTTGAGTAGGGCTTCCCAAGTCGTACCTTAGCTCCAAGAAGTACCTTGGTGTCCCTTTCTTTTTTCTCCCCTTCTGTCTGGGTGCCTTCTATCTCTTCTGCCCCAACAGAGGACCTCCTAACGGCGTTTTCGGGCGAGGCCTTTTAATTAGTTTTTGCCCTGTAAAGTTCCGTCAATTTGTACTTCTGTTCTGGAACTTCAATCTTTCCTTTGTTTTATTTAGGCCCGTTACCTGGCTAAACCCCCTTTGGGTACCTTATAGCTCTTTGTACTCTTTTAAGGTTTCGTGCAGCAACTGTAAACCCAGTTTTTAATTCGACTAAAGTTAATCTCGTATAGGCCATTAATTCATACATAGGCGGCAGCGACGTCTGACTAAAGGAAGTGGCACTTTCAATGAAGAGCTGTATTTTTGCCTTCCCTAAGGCCAGATCTTTGAAGAGCTGTATTTTTGCCTTCCCTAAGGCCAGATCTTTCTACGTTTTGAATGGCGTCCAAGGCCATATTCACTCTTATGCTAGGTTCCTTCAGTTCGAAAAGCAGTTCGAAAAGTTTAATCTCGTATAGGCCATTAATTCATACATAGGCGGCAGCGACGTCTGACTAAAGGTGTACTATTTGCCTTTGCGGCTGTACTCTCCTATGCCTTTACGGATTACCTGTCCTCTGCCTTATTGGCTTACCTGTACTATCATAAAGAGACTTTTCCCCGGCACTGGTTGTCCTTGTTGCTACCGCACTGGTTGTACTTGCCCTTGGGACCAGGCACTGGTTGTCCTTGTCCTAGTTGTCCTTGCCCTGGTCCTAGTTGTCCTAGTTGTCCTTGCCCTGGTCCCAGTTGTCCTAGTTGTCCTTGTCTAGTTGTCCTTATGCTACGGTACTGGTTGTCCTTGCCGTTGTCCCGGCCCCAGTTGTCCTTGTACAGGTACTGTACACCACGAGGACGGAAAGGCAGGGTAAACAGTACGAAAACTAAGTCAGGCTATTTATATAGGTGAACCGATAGGTGATTAGGGAATTGACCTAAGTACTAAGTCTAAGTAGGGTACAGGGGGTTACAGATAGAGGAAAGCCTTACAGCTCTCCTCGAGCCTAAAAACACATCAGCAGAATTGATAGGTTTACGGGTTCAGGGTTCACGTACAAATTGGAGCTACAGGAAAAGAAAAAACAGGCTTTCCAGTTTCACCAGTAATACCCTCCTCGGGTTGAAACTCTATTTACTATGAAGGTACAAATTTAGATAACTCAGAAAGTAGGGCACAGGTACGGCGCAAAAACTAATTGTCCTATAATATAAGCAAAAACGCGCTACTTAGCTGTTTGGAGGTCCTGTTGTACTGTAGTACAGGGGACACTCGGAAAAAGAAAACTGCACTCCTAGAGTTACAGACGAGCTACTTCCCTCCTCGAGTTACAGAAGAGCTACTTCCCTCCTAGAAATAGAGCAACGAACGCCTTACGGGTACTACAGATAGAAGGAACGCCTTTGGCGGTGGTAGAGATAGAGGAACGAACGAAGGGGTTAGCCAGGTAAAGGGACGAGCAAAGCGACGTGTGACAATAAAGAAAGGAACGGACGAGCAAAGCGACGTGTGACAATAAAGAAAGGAACGGACGAGCAAAGCGACGTGTGACAATAAAGAAAGGAACGGACGAGCAAAGCGACGTGTGACTTAAAAGAAAGGAACGGACGAGCAAAGCGACGTGTGACTTAAAATTCGCTTTTATCAAATCTAATTTGGAACGCCCATAAATTTAGTAATAGGCGACAGCGACGTGTGACAATAAAGAAAGGAACGGACGAGCAAAGCGACGTGTGACTAAAGGTACGAGCGATAGCGACGTCTGATTAACTTAAAATTCGCTTTTATCAAATCTAATTTGGATGGGACGAAAGAAAGGAAAGATTGAAGTTCCCTAACTGAAAAAGTCAAGTAGGGTAAGTAGGGTAAAGTAAAGTAGGGCACAGGTACGGGTCAAAAACTAATGCGTTGGCCTAGGGCGCGCCCGAAAACGACGGTTAGAGCTAGTGTTGGGTCGGAGCTAGTGTCTTCTTGGGGCAAAGGACGTAGACCACTAAGAAAAAGCAAACTTAGGGGGGGCGAGTTACAGACAGACGAGCAACTTAGGTAGGCCAGAGAGAGGAACGCATAAGCAAAGGACGTAGACCACTAATCAAACAAAAGGGCTACAAGGGCTACTTACACACAGATGTAAATCCGTAAAGAAGGGAGCAATCCCCATCAGCAGTATTTGATCTTTCGTAGTTTTGAATCCCAAAGCCATAATAGTGTACAACAGAACCGACACATCACAACCGAACCGATCAGCTGAACACAATCGAACTTCAAACGAACGAACTTCCAATCTCTAGAACGTAAGAAGGCAAGGATAAGATTCAGAAGATACTTGTCATGTGTGCGGATTCTTTCTTTCGTCGCGTAATGAATTTAAGGCTGGGATTAGGGATAGGGATGAACAGAGATCATTCGTAGAATGTTTTGCTGCGTTTTGCTTTCATTGAATTTAGAATGGTATGTAAGAGTGGAATCAATTCTCAATGAGAGGTCAATTTGAAAATGGTTATAAGAGTGGAAATGAGATATCACCTTCGTGAATTTCATTCGAGTGGTTATAAGAGATTCGATCATTCCGTCACTGGAGTGAACGAAGAGAATCAATTTCATTCAATACGATCGAGAGAGCTACGCCCAATGCGCTTCACATTAGTGGTCTACGGTCCAGTGAAGTACTTAAGTAAGTGCAACGTAAGCCTAAGATTCAGAATGAAAGCAAAGCTCATTCGTGAACGAAAGTACGGGAAAAGATCATCAGATGCTCTATGCTTAACACATGAAAATGCAACTCAATGGACCCCTAAAAACACATCATATGAATTTAAAGTAAATGGAAAGAGTCAATGGCTGAGCGCCATTGACGACCTGGTGCTAGCTCAGCCATAAATTTAGACTGATGTTTTTTTTGGCTGTGTTATGATGGCCATTCCCTTACCCATTCAGTTAGGGAGGAATAATGAAAAAAGTACTTGATCTAAAGAGTTCAATATCAGATAAAAAAGATCACTATCTCAATGCTTAACACATGCAACTCGCACTATTCTACTCTCGGGTCCCGAACGAGAGCAAGGGTCCCGAACGGCAGATCTTTCTACGTTTTGAATAGCCACGAACGACACTGGTATGCTTCTGGAGAGAGAGTCTCTGTATTGTATTTGTATCTTGTATTTGTATTGTATTTGTAGTTTTGTTTTGTTAGGTACGATTCCCCCACGGAGCGGTGTGATAACGACGTGAGTTCTCGCCCACTTTGAACGGATGGTTAGCTTAGTAAATGTAAATTCATGAATGCTCACAGCTACAGCTCCTGTGACTGTGCTTTCTGTGGTTCGAGATAGAGATTATGATAAAAGTTATCAAAATCAAATTAGAAAAAGCTTGATGGCAAGGGCTGGCTCTATTGATGCAGGATCAGGATTCCTCTTTCGGAGGGGGGGATAGGAATAAAAAAAAGCAAGATCTCCTGTCCGATAAGGGCTCTTTAATAGGTATCATTCTAAGGTAGCCCTTCTATAGTATAGCGCACGTTCCATGTATTATATTTATATTATACTTCTTCGTTCCTGCGTATTCCACTCTAGTGCTCGTTCCCCGGCTCATGGTACGGAGATCCACAAGCCGAAAGGCAATCAAGAGTAGGAGAGGCTAGACTTGTAGACCCTCTCTATCTCTCCTAAAGGTCCGAATCAGCCCTTAGTTCCTGAACCTATATATCACTATGAGGAAGAGATCGGAAAGAAAGCCTACTGCAGAAAGTTCCCTGTTTTTGTCTTATTTTTATCTCACTCCCCCGAACAGATAGTGGCATAGGTCCCACCACAGCCGTCCGATCCTCTGATGTATAAGATCAGTTGCCGTATATTCTAAGTGCAGCAAAGAAGTGTTAAGAGGTGCGTAACCTTGCCTTGTTCAACTTCCATTCCTTTAATGAAAGCTTAGATTCTGACTGACTATTATATTTCAATTTTCTTTCCTAATAAGACTAAGCTAAGAAGGAAAAATGCGATCCCATTTTAAGTTTTCTTAAAAAAGAATAAAGTCTTTTCCTAAGCTAAGTCCTGCTTCCCCTCGTACTTTTCTACTTAACTTCTAGATAGAGCTAGAGCAGTGTCGTACCTTAAGAAGTAAGCATAGAGCTTTCTTTATATTTAAACTAAGGGGAAATCCGTGCACTGAGTCGCTAACTGCACTCTGCTTTGTCGTGACGCTCAAAGCTCGTTGTGAGAACTCTTCGTGTGAATCTCAGTCAGGGATTCCCGCCTTATTGAGCTACTAAGAAAGTTAGTCATTCTCTATCTCGAGATTTGAGCTTTGCTGATTTATGCATCTCAAAGAACTCTTTCTTTTGAACCTAGCCTATACTGAGCGAAGCGCGTAAAAAGGGATATCCCTGGAACGAGCAAGAAGAGAAAAGCATTCACGAATGCAGTGAACTTGCCCCTACGAACCTTCCTTCAAGCAAAGCACAGTTTATAAAAAGAATTCGTATTTGAGTTGTAGGATCTTTTACAGCGTTGTGAAATCATCTATTCATGAGGAAGAAAGAGGTATACTTTAGAAAGTAGACTATCTCCATGCTAGGGGCAGTCACTCATTCATTCCTTATCGAATCCATACTCGAACTTATATAAAGCTTGAAGCAAGTGGCAATGTGTTGAAGGTTCTTTAAAAGAGTGGTTAAGGGGTGCTTAAGGCATAGGCGATCTTCATCAACCCGACGTAATGTACTCACTCATTTCATTAAAAAGATCGATCGGTGGTTCGTCAGCTTCTTTTCGAAAAGTCAGAGGGCATTCCTTGTCCGAAAGTCCCCCATCCCCTTCTTTCACAAGCCCATATAAGAGCCTATGAATGTGCAGCCTTTCTCTTATTATTATTATAAGATAGCACTGGCACTGGAATTGCAGTTGGTCAAGAAGTTCCTTCTTCTCTTATGCTTATGATATTAGCTGTAAGCGGTTGAATGGCCAATCTCCTGCTTTCAAAGCGAAGACGTTGACTAGTAGCCTAGCCAGCCGGCTGACTTACATGCATATTACGAAAGCCTATTTTTTTTTTACTCGTCGATTTTGTTTGCTCTTTCTTTCTTTTTTGTATTATCTTTTCCCATTCAAAGGAGCTGCT
Organism: Kaempferia parviflora; assembly: GCA_037177295.1. NCBI lineage: Eukaryota > Viridiplantae > Streptophyta > Magnoliopsida > Zingiberales > Zingiberaceae > Kaempferia > Kaempferia parviflora. The sequence continues at coordinate 643,983 of JBAMIE010000069.1, forward strand.
TTAGGCGTAAACAAATTAACTGATGGTGCTCCGCCAACTGGTTATGAGCCTGCTTAAGTTGATTTAATCTTTTCCCGTCTCTTTATTTCGATCCCAGTCGTGAATAGCTAGGAAATTCCTAGCTCAAAGAATTAGAGTCCAATAATTCAGTTAAGCGAAAAGAAGAATACAAGGTATCAGACCCTACCAGAGTAGGTCTTTCGTAGTTGAGTATTCTCGAGCAAGAGTCGTGAATGAAGGAGTATAAATGGAAAATTTTTCCTTTGGGGAAAGACCATTGTATACTTGGAGATGAGCGCAGCGACGTGTAGACGGGGATAGTCCTAGTCATTTTCTGAATTTGTTATCTTCTAGGATTGCAAAGATTCAATAGGATTGCAGAGATCGCGCGTAGCTATCGCTTTGCTTGACTCTGCGCTCAACGAAGCCCAAGCTCTGATCTTCCACGGGTGGTACGGTTGCGGGAGACCGATCTAGCTGTGACCGCGCTCAACTGCCCTATGCCTTCCCTTCCTTGGGGATATGAGTCTGCCGGAGTCGTCTGCCCTCTGCTCGGATCCCTGCACCTCCACTCCAGACGACTTTCACTAAAGAGCACTACTTTAAAATGCTACGAGTACTTGAACTAGAGCAATACGAGTACTTGAACTAGAAATGCTTATATACGAGTGGTCGGCTCTCAACCTCTCTCTTCGGCTCAAAAGTGCCCTATCTATTCATTCTATAAAAGAAATGACCCAGCTCTGCATCTTCAATCTCCACCAGACCAGCGGATATCTATCTCTACCAGCTCTTCCTTTTCACTGAACTACCAGCTCGCACCTTTTTAACGTATATTTCTAGTTGACGTATATTTCTAGTTCAAGTTGACTACTGTATTTCTAGTTCACGTATATTGAAGTACCTGCTCTACGTAGGCTCATCCTTTTTTCACTACCTGCTTGAGGCTGATCCCGTTCTTATTTATGCTGCTATTAGGAGGCTCATCCCATCCCGCTGCTCAATAGGTGAAGCTAGGTCCTTTAGAGTTGAGTTCCTT
>JBAMIE010000069.1:663182-673461 GCA_037177295.1 Kaempferia parviflora
ATGGGGAACCTAGGATATGAGGAACCTAGGATATGAGTTCATAGGGAGGTTAGAAAGCTGCTATTTAGATGACAAGGAGTCGGGTAGGCATTTCAGTCTACTTAAGTCTATCGCCTGACTTTATATGGTTAGCTGGTACAACCTGGGCTCTGTAGCTGGTACAACAACACTAGCAAGGGTATTTGCAACACTAGCAAGGGCATTTGCTAGCTGGTACAACTAGCAAGGGTCTAGAGAAAGAATGGACCTGTGCTGGATAGCCGGTTCCTCACTTGATCTAGCTAGCTCTTATCTAGAGTCGCTTGGGAAAAATGCACATACTATTGCTGCCCAGGAAAGATAAAATCCAGAAAGAAAGAAAATGGAAACCCTTTCTGATAAAGAAAAGCTTTAATCCACAAAATGCACTTCCAGTTACTGCCACCCTTGACTTTAAAGGGATAAACCCCGGGATTTGAGCTTTAAACTTTTTTTCCCTCAAGGAGTCATTGGAAATGAGCTAATTTGAGACCAACCCCGGTAAAATGGAGGTTTTTGGACTCGGGCGCAAATTACTACTTCTAATCAGATTCAGATTGTTATAGTTAATACTTATTGCCCGTCGGATAGTTGTCAATGGCTGCCGAATGAACGACTCCAGAATGAACGACAGTAGCCATTTGAAATACCCGAGATAGCTATAGCTTAAAAATAGCATTTAAGAGCCCTTTTTCACTTGAAGTAGTATATTATATTCGACCTTTGGGACATAAAAGGTGCGTTCTAGAGCGATTTCAGCGAGTTCTAGAGCGATTTCAGTAAAGAGCACCAGCCTTCTTTTGAGCATAGGGGATTCAGAATTGAATATGAAATGAGGATGAATGAATTTTGCACACACATTAAAGAAAGTATCTGATCAAGTACAAGTATCTGAATATAGTTGATAGAAAATGTGCTGTTTTCGTTATGGCTCTTGTACCACTAAAGTTATGTTTTAGTTCTGGCTCTTGTCCCACTGTACAGCTCCTTGGGATGGCTACACGTCGAGCTCCTTGGGATGGCTACACGAGGGGATAGGCAAGTGCGTGACTCTGACTACCGCTTCCTTGATGGCCTGGCGAGATTAAATGAACATCCTCTTTCTCCCGTGTCTTTTAATATAAGATATCTTTTTTGGGATTCAAATTCACTCTGATTAAAAAGAGGCAATTTGACTCATAAATTAGATATTATACATATAAGTCACCTGCTGCAAAAGAAACCCCTAAATCAGATACCAGGAGAAGACTCAAATGATGAATCAGAAGCAAATGCAATTCAAACTGACTTAAAGAGCCAATTTATCTTAAGATAGATTTGGATTTGAAGCATATTTTTTCACCCTATAAGAATTTTCATACCCTGAATTAATGAGATAGGATCATGAAAAGCTGAGAGAGTATAAGTTCACTTCATATAATGTTTATAAAAAAGAGATCAAAGTTGCAAGTATCTTCAGATAAAAGATCTCAAAAGTGCTGTTTAGGTTCTGGCTCTTGTCCCACTCTCCAGCTCAAAGGAAAAGAATCTCATTTAAGGTACGAGAGAAACGAACTACTTTTAAGAGATGTATTCTTTCGGAAGTGAAAGTGTTCTGAACAAGTTAAAGTATGAAAGTATGATGAACAAGTGTTCTAAATTCCCTGCGCGGTCTCTCTTCAGAAGGTCTCTTCTCTCTCCTCATATCATACCTAAAACGAAAGATTTGATTCCCTAGGGCTATCTGGTCAGATGCCCTCTAATCTCGTCCTTCTAGTATGCGATCCTATTATTCTTTCCTCTGCTAGTATGCGATCCTATTATTCTTTCCTCTGCTAGTCAATTTAATAAGGAGAGTCTGTTATCCGATCACCTCGACTAGTCAATTCAATCAGGGGTTAGTTAGCAGCTCGCTCCGATCACTCCACGAAACCTCAGATCAGTTTGAGTTCTCGCGAAGTCGAATTCATAGATAAGGAAAGAATGAATCAATCAAGGAATCCGACAAATGAAGCGAAGCAACGGCCAAATGAAGCGATAGCGGAATCTTGGGTTAAATAAAGCACAATGCCTTTCTAGCGAAGCGGAACGAGCACAACAATAAAGTCAGTCGAGATCAAAGCAAGCAATCGATGCAGAAGCGAAGTCGAGAAGAAACACTTTCTCACTTCATGTAATAGAAAGGCACTGAACTCACATAAAGTAATAGAATGGCACGAATGTTACAAGACCGGCCAAACGAAGCAGAGCGGAGTGAACAGACGAGCGGCCGACTTAATTTTGGACCCGCAAAGCAACGACGTGAAGCGAAGCGGAACGAGAACATTGCAGTTGGACCCGACAAACGAAGCGGAGCTACGTGCGGCAGCCCGCGTAGCGGAACGAGAACATTGCAGTTGGACCCGCGAAGCGGAGTGAGCGAGGAGCGAGGCGGAACTACGTGGAGCAACAGCCAAATGAAGCGATAGCGGAATGCGGCAGTGCAGTGCCTTTCTTGCAGAGCGGAATCTTGGGTAAATATTACGCTGAGCCAACCATTAGGAATTAAGAGCTTGCGGAATGCGGTAGCTATCACACTCATCTTTAATGTAATTAAAAGGCTGGATCGAATTCTCACACTCATTCATATCGGACGAGCCCACCTTAGATTGAGATTGAGAGGACGCGTGAAACTCTGTCTTGGGTAAAATAAAGTAGCGAGCCGACGGGCAGAACATGACTCTCTTGACTTTCGAATGAGCTGCGTCACTGTCTAAAGCTCCTTGAGAATGATATAGATAGAGAGTCGTACTTGCCCTTACTTATAAAAAAGAGATGTGGAGAGACTCGTTGAGGTCCCTCTCCCTACATTTGATGGAGCGGGATTCATTGTCGGTTTGAGCTCGACCGGGTAGAGTGAAAGAAAGAAATGTACTCCTGGCACAGGTGGACAGGCCTCAGCTGATTCTGGTAATCGTTGCTACTCATTGTTGATATTCCTTCTCGCCCTTAACCTTAATTATTCGACTGACTGGCCGATACAAGCAATTGCAGTAAATAGGAATCCACCAAATTCTATATTCAATGGATTTCCTCCTATGAGGAGGAGTCCGCTTTCCGTGAATCTGTCTTTCCTTTCTTGCCGCCCTTGAACTCACTTGGACAAAGAAAGGCCTGCAAGAGGAGCGAGGCGAACGGACCGACGGTCTCGACTTCGCTTCTCTGCTCCGCATTAGCTTCGGAGCGCTACTATTGGCTTCGACTTCGGTGCCCGTCCCGAGAGATCATAGCTCAATTCATCCCCACGCTCTTGTGTTCCGAATCCCGAGGCTACGCGAAGTCGAATCAAACTCTTCATCCGCTAAAAGAAGGTTCTTTCCCTCTCGCTCGAACACTCAACCCAGTCCCTTCTCCTGGCAGAACTCATTGCATAATGGCTTTTGCAGTTCTTTATTGACGTGTATTCAAATCCAGAGCTTCATCTATCCGGTAGGGAAGACGCATCCAGCTCGGGAGCGCACAAGCCCAACTCAAACTCTTATGTTATGTACGTGGAAGGTTTCTGAAACGGTCCAGAAGGATTCAACATAACAAAGACTTGAAGCGAGAACTGGTTTCAATACTTGAATTAAGAAGTTAGTGCCTCTTTGATAGGAGGCTACCTTTGGAACCTTAGATAAAGGATCTAGGACTTGTGGGGATCCTTTTGAAATGAAACTCTTCGGTCTGGTTCCGGTCTAGATCGACAAGAAGGTCTAGTTCCCGGCTGGGAGTAAGAGATTGAATACCCTTTCCTGCCTAGAGCATGAACGGGGTTCGGAGTGCCTTCTAGGTCCCAGAGTCCTTCTTCTCCTTGGAGTGGAGAGCACGTCCTGCTATGATTGTGCACTACGGTGATAAGAGTGAATCTTGAGCCAGAGTTCTTCATGGAAGATAGCACTCGGGGATACTCTTTGGTTAGGTAAAAGTGTTTTGCCAGGTATCAATTTGAAGATAGAGATAGAGGAATAGCGGCTCTGCACACTTTAGAGGCCTCTCGGACCTACTAATTTCTCTCTGGAATAGGAATGAGCGAAGGACCGGAACTACTAAGAGTAATTAGGTCGCTCGCTCCCTCCTCCTCTCCTCTGAAGAACCATTCGGATCAGCCCTCACTTCATCTCAGGTTCTAGCCGAAAGAGCCCTGATTTTGAGTTCGCTGTCAGATCCCTATTCCCCGCATAGCAGCCTTTAGCCTTTGAGCGCGTACTCCTCTCATTATATAACATAACCATTGTAAGGAAGCCTCGGACCTTCTTCGCCACCAAGAGCTTACTCAAATCCAAGCTTAGTTCCTCTTTCAGAGCCTCTCCTTGAAAGGGAAATTTTGAATGAACTGTTGAAATGAGAGGGCTAGAACCAATCAAGGAAAGTCAGACCACCGCGAGTCTCATCCGCGGGCGTCATTACATTCGCTCCTCTATCCACTCTCTTTGTCCCTCACTTGAGCCCGTCCTTTAATCCGCACCTCCTTTTTAACTCGGAGCCATTTCTTTAAGCTCTCATCCAATAGGTCCATGGGCACAACTATGGCTCTCGACCTCAAAGAAGGAAGAGGACAAGGAGGGAGAGACATTAAACGCTTATGCCCGAAAAAGCAGGTAACCTCTTTGTTCAAGAGGACGGGAATCCACTTTGACTCTACTTGATGCCTAGAACTAAACTCAGAATTCAGCAAAAGAGAGAGAATGAATAAGTCGATCCCGACCCTTGTGTACTAATAATTATTAGAGAAAGAGCCCCTACTTGCTGCGAGAGGAAGAGGACTCATTTCATTGGCTGGAGCCGGGCTCACTCGAGTTGATCTGATCCACCTATCGTAGTAGTTGGTATATAACCTTCATCCCTTATCAGTCCAGCAGCCATAAGTACTTCATGGGACAACTCAATTCTGCTCGGCGAGGGGGATCTACTTTTCCTTATAGCTTGAAAGTATCCTATTCTTGGACTCTCTCTTCTTCCTTCCCCTAAGAGGAGGTGAAAGGGACTCGGGATGAACTGGGGTGAACTAGACCGTGCCTTTCTTTAGTCATGGATGTGGATGGGCAAAGGTGATATGAATGGAATTAGCATCAATGGCCTTTGAGTCTAATCTTTTGCCTGCTATAAGATTCTTTTGAGGGGGTCAAAGCAGAGTTTTTCCTTGACCATTTCTTTCTTTATAAGGATCCATTGGGGAAGAGTGGAAGGAAGGCACGAAGTGAACCTTGCCTCCCGTAGGTGGAGCGCCCTATCCTCGGTAGCGACTCATGAAGTAAATGTTGTTTAGGAATCCGACTCGGGAGAGTGAAGAGACTGGTAACGACAAAGCTTAATCTACCTTTATACTCTAAGTCCTCTGCGGAAGTGAGAGTTCGATGAACAATTAAGAGGCTAAGCACTGTGCGAGCGGCTTAAGAAAGTATGCTTTTGCCCATGGTTCAATAATCTTAAGACCCGAGACCTACCGAATTCCACTCTTTTCTTGTTTTTCTTTGTGCCATGTCCCCTTTTATTCTTTAAGGTCTCTATCCAATAGGATCCCCACCCTGAGCCCAAGATAGAGCAAGAAGAGTAGGAATAGACTTGGCGCCTAAACTGGAATCAATGAAAGGCCCCCTGAAGTGGTATCAAATCCAAAGAGTCATTGTCAGCGCTGATTCCACGTACTTATAGCAGAGGTAGAGAACAGTGAGTAAAGTAGGATCGATCTCGGCTCGAACCCCAGGTGCGAGAGAAGCGAAGTCGAAGATCTGAGGTTTGAGTACAGTACCCCTTTTCTTCCTATGAGCACGAGTAAATGGATGGATGAGGACCTTAACCTTTCATTAACTCATTTACTCTCTCTACTCTCTCTCCACGGTTCAAGTAGAAGTAATGTCGATCAAGAGTTCTCAAAAGTGAAGTCAAGTTCATGTCAGGAAAGAGAAGAGGGAAGGCCCGAGAGGTGCTCTCTTGACTCGACTGCGAAAGGAGATAGCTAATTGGGCAGATTCAATGGGAAGTCGGAACCAAATGAGAAGAATCAGAGTACTTAATGGAAGTGAGGAAGCGGAGGGCGTCCGGCTGGCGAGTGTGATTGGTAAGGGAGTCAGATAATTTCCCTAGGATTGATTTATAGTGAAAGGAACGAACGAATGCTTTCGGGGGAGGACCAACAAAAGAAAGATAGGAAGGAGTGATAACGACTCTACGATCTTATTCCCGTGTCGCCGTTCGTTCGATAGTGAGGCCAGCTCTTCTCTTACGGAGCCTACTCGATCTGAAACTTCAAGGGCGAGAAGGGTCAGCTAACTGATAACACATATCAAAGAAATGCACTCAGAAAGCCAGACCCAGGCGGTAGGCAGATGCCAGAAAGAGCTTCAGTTGAAGTATAATTTGCTTTAGAAGCATCGAGGGGATTTTGGATTCATTCTGATCTCTGAAAGTTGATGCGGGACTCTGGATCTGACACTTTAGAAGAAGTAGCGGAATGAGCGAGCAGACAAGTGGAGCGGAGCAGAGCCCTGCTGCTGATTGGAGCTGTTTAAGGTCTGAAAAACTCGACTGAAGGGCTATTAGCGGTACTAGCTTTATTCCTCGTTTTTCTTGTTTTGGAATTTTCCAGATCAATAACTTGAGCCCGGTACTGGATAAAAGAGAAGACAGATTCATTCCGACTTTCTTTGGCAAGTGAGGTTCGGGAAGCATATCCCTTTAATTAAAAGACGCGAAAGCCGGGAATTAATTGAGACTCTGAGCGGAGTACCCACCCTCTTGCAGCACCTTCTACACTTTCTCCGGCACATGATTTTTATTATTCTTTCTGTAGGGAAGGACGTGCTCCCAGGCTTGGCTGGCAGGAGTTAATCTGTCAGTAGACACCTAGTCGAATAAATGAATGAAAAGAGGAGAAAGACTCATCATTGGCGGCAGATGGTCATTCCCGGAAACAGAATCAGACGAGGAATAAAGACTTTAGAAGGCCCGATTTTCTCCACGCATCGCATACTTAAGTAGGAAAAGCAGAGTACTTAATGGCTTGAGTTCCTTCCTTCGGGAAAGGGTGAGGCAGAGCAGTCAGTGAAAGAGCACAATAGATCCATCCGTCTTTTCGTGCCCAGTCGGGAGGTTCCAGGCCCTGACTTTAGGAACTTATTAAATTCCTAAAAGAGAGAGAGCGAGCCCGGTCAGTTCGACTAACCCACTGAATGCCTACGCCAACTAGTAGTCGCTTCTACATTCATTCCCTGACCTTCCATACGAAGCTAAAGGAATAGCCTACGGAGTCTGGAGCTGTAGAGCATGAGAGTGAAGAGGAGGCCTCTCCCTCATTCAAAAATAGATAGCAGTTAGGCAGACGAAGGGACTAAACTCAATCTGGCTCTTTCTTTCCGGCGAGCATTTAATTCGATTAGCAAGAGCAGAAGAGTCAAAGGCTAGAGTAGAGGCTCCAGATGCTTTGCTGAAAGGAGCGAGTAAAAAAAAAAAACACAACTTCTTTATAAGTTCTGAGTTGCGACTGAAGAGGAGCGAAGAAAAGAACAGGAGCGAGTTCAAGGACGCGTGCGAATCTGTGTTCAAAGGGTCGGTCCCAGGAAGGAGGCCAGCTCGATCCTTAGCTAATGCAGATGCCGTGATTATTGAATGAGTGCGATTCTTGCCTTTGCTAGTTTTTTCATATACGAAAGCAGATGGAAAAGTAGAGATATGAGCGCTGTGCTACTAGGAGACTATGCAGAGAGAAAGAGTGGATTTCCGTTCAAGTCTGAGTCATTATCCCCGAACGCAGCTGCCAAGAGACTTGATAGTGGCTAGTGCGAATCCTAACCTCTTTCATCATATGAATCTTCGGCTTACTTGAAAGAAAGGGCACTATAGTAGATCTGCTAGGCTGTCCTTCGTTCGTCACTTTCCTCTCGCGTTGTTACACTAATCGTTCGCACCAGGTCTTAATGAACGTTGTTCGCACCTGTCAGAAGTTCAGAGAGCCCAATTGTACCGAAGAAGGACGAGTAGCTGCGAGACCTTCAAAAGCGCCCGTGCTACCTAGGCTCAGTCAGCCTATCGAAGACTCAAACAAATAGACCGAGCAAGGAATACACTGTCTTCTTCCTGCCTTCAGTCTGGCTCTGTCTTCGCCCTTTCTGCTCATGTCTCTCTAGTCTGCCCTCTTGGCCTTCTGTCCCCTTCCTTCCTCGAGCTACTCTCTTCCTCTAGCAGAGAGAGAGGAACGAAGGTACGAGACGACATTCGATCAGATGAGCAGCAAGCTCTATTTTGTCTAAAGTTCCAACTCTTGCTCTGCGTCATTACATTCGCTCGTAATCTCCCCTTTCAAGTCAGAATGCCAGGTACAAATCAGCTGATCACGGCATCTGCTCTTGCAAGCTTTGATGATAGAGATCCTAGGAGGCTAGCTAAGGTTTCGACTTACTGAATGCACTCAGGGACGCTTTCCTTATAGGTCTGGGTGTGAGGGAATCAAGAGATAGATTCTTTCTAGAGGTCCGGTCGAGACAGACTCCTTTTTTTATAATAAAATAAACTCACATAGTTCCAGGTAGAGATAGAAAGATGAAGAACCAAGATCCCATATCTGAATTAAAGGCGGAAAGCCCTCGTCTTCGACCCTTGTCGATCACCTCGAGCGTAGAGCAGATGCTCAACTTGATTGAAAGTGGGCGCTCGGACATCGGATAGTCGTAAATTACAGGAGTCTAAAGGGACTTTGGGGCAATTGTAGACTATCAGACGGGGCCATTTATACTCCTTCCGTAGAGATCCCTTGTCAAAGAAAGATTCATGCCCTGGGGTAGTTTAAAGAGCAATCGACAGGGAGCTACGAACCAATACTCTACCGGAATGGATCGATCCCGCTATTTGTTCAACTTTATCGCCAACGGTCCAGTATATGAATGGCATTCCCAACTTATGGGAAGAACCCGGCTCCAAGGTCTCATTCTTTACTTCAGTCCGCCCCAGATGCTTTTCAAGTTCATCAAATCCATCAGACGAGACTGAAAGACCGGCCTCCAATCTAGCGGGTTGGAAGAAGACACTACTTTAAGCGAAACCCAATCAAGCCAGCCCAGCTCGTAGTTAACTTCAACCTCGGAAATCGGTCGGGTAATAATAGTCAAGGCAGCTTCCTTGCTTAAGGTACCATCCTATGCCTGGGGTTCTGATTCGGTTTTTTAGCTGTGTGAGCCTGCTCTTCCATTAACAATGCACAGAATGAGTGGCTCTTCCCCTGTAGAGATCCTTCACTACTTCCGATCCCTCACCCGATAAGAGTGAAAGTCAGAGCATCAGAAGAGCTAAGTAGGGGCATCGGCGGAGACTTGAATCTTTCATGCCAAGGTTCGGCTTCGACTTCGCTTTTATCATTAAAGAAAAGAGTCCGGATCTTGGGGTCGGCAAAGTCTTCTATGGTAGGGATCCAATTCTATATGGGATGGGGATATATAAAGAGAATGATGCCTTTCTGTCTTCTTCTTCAATCTTATATGAACTGCTGGACGGACAAGAATAAGCCTGCGGATGCCCCAGGTTCAGCTCAAAAGAAGGAGTTGAGGCTCATGTCAATTCCACTCAAGGACCCGACTGAAAGGCAAATAGTAAGGGGGGGCGAAACTAGCGCTCCCGGAAGTTTTTTGGCCAGGTAGCTTTCATGAGAGGATTCCGAGGAGCGAATGATAATGACGCGGAGTAGCTCGGTCGGGGTTTAAGTTGACGATGGATTCCCGCCACGGCAGTCGGATATCAGAATGAGGGTCTCCCTCTACTCCACATACATCTCAAGCTTTTAAGTAGCTTAATCAGATCGTTGATGTTCGGACCCTTGGGAATGTGAGTTGGTGCCCTGGGTACTTAACCTAAGATGTGATCCGAAGCGTAGTCTGAACTCTGGGAGCTGTCCCTTACTACCTTATCTATGCGCAAGATTCTTCCTCATGTAGGTCGACTTCTTCGCCTTCCTGGTCCTTGCAGCTTGGTGTGCCTGAGACATGTAGCATGAACTGGATTCGCGGGTTAGGTATCATTATCTTTAGTGGGGTCCGGGCGACCTATCTTGTAGGAGAAGTCGGACTCTTGATTCTTAACGTGAGTGCCGACGAGGAGTGATTCGAGTGATTCTTCCTTTCCTGGGAGCTAGATCTCTAACTAAGCCGGATAAGGCACTGCTTCACTCTCAATCCGGAGAGGGCTCCGGGTTATTGACAGCCTTCGCACCTGAGACTTTTCTATTGATTGATCCATACACTTCTCCTTCAATTGTAGACAGCGCCTATACAGTTTG
>JBAMIE010000069.1:683505-695005 GCA_037177295.1 Kaempferia parviflora
TGAGGCCTTTGGCGGGCTTTGAATTTGGATAGATCCAGCGGGCCTTCTTGCATGGACTTGAGCCTGCTTTGATGATGATCGATACTGAGCTACTGAGGAATACAATAAATTTCTTCCCCGGACCCCCTTTCGTAATAGAAAAGGATAGTGAGAAGATGATGGTAAGTAAATTCAGCTCAAGGAGCAGTCTCCACGGAATGAATCAAAGAACACGGAATTTCTCGTCGCTGAAGTGCGAAAGCTAATCTCAATAGTGGATATAGTTGATTGACTAGCTTAGAACTACGAAAGGGAGGAAGTGAGTTTAAAACAAGCTGCGGATGCTGCCCCACTCTGAGCAAGGGCCTAGCCTAATTCACGTACTACAAGGTAAGATGCTATGATAAAGTAGTAGCTAGTCTTTAACATAATATATCGTTCCCTTACTCCACCAATATAAACCTAGGGGAAGCCCGGTCTAATAGCTTTATCCTGCAATAATAAATTGAACACGTCCGAAGGTCGCGCAAATCAAGATTCAGAGTGAAAAAAGCAATGCCATTCACCACTCAACTACTTCTATCCTTTCAGGAGTGTTTTATGTTTTGTTTTTTTGAATGGTAATAAGAGTCATTATACGAGAAGAGAATGTGATCTTTATCTTTGAAGTTCGTATCATTAAAGACAGTAAGGATCTAGTATGAGCGAGGAAAACTACACCTGGTTGGCAGGGCTTTTCTGGTAAGGGCTGACCCCGAGATCTCCATTCTTCTTCTCATCTGTCACGCAAATAGCATCTTCTTCTCATCCTTTTGATTTTATCCTCTTTTCTTTCTGCCATTCACTCTACCCCTCGTCTCACTTTTATTCTGATGCTGAGTCTAGTTAGGGGTGACTTCCCTTTGAAATAGCAGCCTTTATCATCCAAGATAGAAGACCGCGTCACGTCGCTGTCGCTCGTACCTTCTACGGATCATGACGATGAGAGTTCTGAACTAGGGCCTAGAGATAGATAGAGGGGTCCCACTTAAAGTAAAGACTGAACTTATCCTTTGATAGAAGGTCAGATGGGCTTAGCACTATGACCGTGGATTAGGACAAACCAACGCCTACTTGGAATGAAAGGATAAGTAAGAGAGAGAGAGAGGGGCCATGAAAGCAAAGAAAACATGCGAAAACCTCTTCTTACCGCTCCGCGGGCTGCTCTCACCTTACGTTTGGCATTGGATGAGAAGTTGCTCACGATGGATAGGCTGAAAAGCAGGGAGATGGCCTTACCGAGTCGATCCCCGCTCTGCCAGTCATTTGAGGAAACTAGCACCCTTTTGTACCATTGCCTTAATCCCATGGAAAAGAACACACTCCTTTTATGCGGATTCACCATGCGCAGCCATATAGGTTTAATGGTCTCACAATCCTTAAGAGCAAGAGCATGCATTATTGTTTTCTCAGCTTTCTTGCATCTTGGACAGGTGTTAACATCTGTCATATGCCTTCGTTTCCGCTGCTCATTTGTTAATTGAAAAAACCCCGCCAGCAACCTGATTTCTTTCACTTGAAAATCTACTCTTCACTCGTGGTACAGGGGGAGCAATCACTAAACTATTTTATATTGCAAGGGAAAAATAGCTAAACTTCTATATATTGGTATTTTAAGGTTAGGAGAAACGGAAGAAATCGTAACCTCCCGCTTACCTAATATAAAGTATAAGATCCCTTTACCTAGTTTGCAGGAACAAGATGGAATTGAACTTACTAAAAATAAAATGGGTTACTGGATTTACGTTTATAACTTTATTTTTACAAAGCCTATTGCTTGCTCACTTATTTGTCTATCCCAACGCTTGCTAGAACTGCTGATATACCTTTTGCCTTTGCCTAAGATCCCATACCTACTTGACTAAGGGATTAGCTTTTCAACTAACTTGCCCGGGGCGCCTACCCTTGGTACTTTCCCCTGATGGCTTGATCACTTGATCTGTAACAGGCTAACTCTAAGGTCAGGCAAGCTTGCCACGTATCTTTCCCTTTTTTATCATAACCTCCCAAGGATCAAACCTATTGCCGACTAGGGAAGCAAGCACATCCTATAGAAAGTCGTAAAGGAACCCATATATTATAATATATATAGGACCCCTTGCCTCTAAAATAAAAGGTACTGCGCGGGAACTACCAATGGCTGCAAAGAGAAAGCAAGCAGTTAACTAGTAGTAGATATTGGAATGGAAGGCTAGTATACTTGATAGGAGAGGGCAACTCTCACGGGATGAGCTTACCTTTTAAAAGGACCTAGATCTCACACTGGAGAAAAGAAACTCCTAAAGGCTGACGGGAATGGATTCGATCACCACGGGAATAATGTAAATAGGTGGCCTTATGACTGAAACTAGATAGCTAACAAAAGGAATGGAAGCACTTTTACCACAAGCAATTGAAGAGAAGTCCACCTGAAGGTGCAGAGGGACCTGGATAAACGTTAACTGGGGAGGCCTCTGTCTTACACTCCAAATCAGCTGGTCCAACGCTTAGATCTTGTAAAGTTCTTTCATGCAGTTCTTTCTTTGCCCCTCGATTCACTTGCTAGAGATAGCCGGCCGGATGCCGCGACAAAAAATCCAGTTGGAGTCTACCGTAGAGCAACTACAAAGCAAATTAAACTGATTCAACAACAGCCATTCTTCTTTGAACTTCACCCAAGAGACCGACCGCTTGCTCTTAAAGGAGTATGCACTGGGCCCACGCTTTCTCGAAGCCAATCCCGCACTTGATATTGATAGGCTAGCCCAGTTTCACCTTCCTTCTACTATTGATTCAGGTGCGAAAAATAATAAAGCTTATTCTCGAACTTCCCCTTCTTCCTCAAAGCACTTTGACTCTTTAAGAACGGGAGTGACAGTGGTCGAAGCTAGTGATACCAGACGGGGTAGAAGGTTCTGTTCCTATGGGATCAGATCTGGCAGGAAAAGCAAATATGAGACCATATATTCCGACTACAGGAAAGAGAGCACCGGATAAGTCCCAAAGACTAGCACTGGATTCAATTCCTCCAGGAGTGTGAAGTTGTTTTCCTTTGGTCAGATGTGGGCATGAAAAGATTCGTTTCAGCGGTTGGCATGGATGGAGCTTTTAAGCCACTCGAGATAGGCACTGTGTTTAGGATTTTTCTGCTGTAGTTGGCTTAGAGGAAGGGAGACTCCCCCGGTTAGAAGAAAGCTCTCGATTGGCTGATCTGGAACTACTACCACGTGCTTTGCCTCTCCACTTTGATTGCTAGCTTGAAAACATCATTATAAATCCAATAGGGGGCTGCCAATTGAAGCACATTACTGATTTCAAGACGTAGCCCACCAATGTAACGAGCAAGAATCTGTTCTTCTGGCTCCATGATATCACAACGCATCATCTTATGATCAAATTCAGCCGTGTACTCCTAGACTAGCAACTCCAGAGAGGGAGTCAGAGACTGAACTTCCTCAATAGAACAGTTGACTTATCTCTACGACAAGCCTCCTAAGGAGTGGCTACTTTAACTGGTGTATTTCCACGTATACTATCAACAATGAAATCTCAACAACCATAGCCTGCCCAGGATCTAAGACAGATAAGAAAGACTATGCCGGATCCGGAATTCCGGATCCGGCATAGTCTTTCTTATCTGTCTAGATTCCACTACCAACTCCAACTAGCATTCCTTGATCCGATCTCTCCAAAAAGTGACTAAAACGAATTTCAAATCGCAAGCAGGGACCAAGCAAGGTAGATAGACCCGGGACGAAGTTTATGTGCTCGGAGCTTAAAAATGGAAGGCACAGCTGTTGGTTATGATTTCGATCCCGGACTTTTGGCTTTCTCTTTTTTTATACCGCTTCTGCCTCTCTGAACTGCTTTAAAGCAGTCAAGGCCTCAGACCCAAACCCCTGGCTATTCTCTTTACCGCCTCTCCCTAAAGGTCGGGTGGTTTCCACGTCGTCCTACTAATACCCGAACCCTTAGACAGGAGCTTCACTCCAAGACTCGGGAGCTGAAAAAGTGCCCATTGAAATTGCTTTATAGAAGAATGCGCTTTTGCCCCCTTCTGTCCTCGGAGAGTTGCTTCGTTGTCAGGAAACCCCTTATCCCACGAAAGTCGCTACTCTAATTCCGGATCCGGCATAGTCTTTCTTATCTGTGAGGACAATTCCCCTAATATAGAACTCTGACTCTTGTTCCCCAGGATCTGTAATGCTTACTGTCCTTACCAAGACCTACTCTCTAATCAGTCGAGCTTCAAGACCTTCTCTTTAACCGGTAATGCCAAGTCGTTCGTCTGGATAATCTTTATTTTTCCCCATGCAAGTCTCTAATAGGAGAAGTGGATGAATCCTTCTTTATGGAGGCTGACCCAGGAGCTGTACAATCAATCAGCACGAGAAAAGGAGTAGAAACTGGGTCTTCAAAAGCCCTCGAAGATCTGTCTGAGGCAGCGGGAAGAGTTCCCAAGCGGGTCAAAGTCTGCTGTTGAATGGCTGATTGAAGAGCCAGCTCTATCTAAATGATTCATTCCCCCGGGAAAGTCAATAATAGCAACTGTGAGGGCAAGTCCAACATATGAACTCGAAGCAGCAAGAAGTTGCGAGGAAGGGGCACTAATCTCATTCATGGGCAGAAGTTCCTTGTCCTATTCCTTTACTAGGCGATCTGAACGGATTCACTATAACAAGACATTCTTCTTCACGTCGCAAAGACCGGATTTGTCCAATCCCTAATCCCTAACCTCACAGCTGAGTCAACAGCACCGGTTTCCGACATTCAACTGAATAAAATAGCAAAGATAGAAACGAGTAGAGAATGCGCAGTTAGAGTTAAGAGGGTTTAGACTTGCCCCTCTTACATAATTATGTCCGGGAAGAATTCACTGCTTTCTAAGCTTTTGTCGGAAGAAGCACTTTTCTAGAATCTGCCTTACCGGATGACATTCCTGCTTTACTGTATTGCTAGCAATAGAATAGCATATGAATGCTTTTTGTCTGAGTTTTTTTCTTTGTACTAACAATATTCTAGAAAAGGTCTTTGAAACGAAGGGCTTGTTCTTGAATGTCCTCTTTGCTTTGGAAGGTAAACAGATAGAAAGAGTAAGCTGCAACGAACAGGTTGCACGAAGAAGCCGTTTTTCGGTTGCAACAATTATCCGATCAATATTCACACCCATTTACAGAAAGAGCTGTTGGAATTCAGTGGTCTCAGTAGCTCAATAAGGATTTAAACCTAGCTAGGAAGTATAATATTCATCTTACGATTTGTTTTTACTACGTATCATTAAGAACTAGAATACTAGGGCAAGCCCCGTTCCTCAATCGAAAGTTAAATCACCAAGCAAAAGGCACCGGAGAATGAAACTTTTACAATCCATCTGGATGTACTTCTGCTGTAAAAATTAGAGTTTCAGGCACCTTGTGGGGAATCATTCGATGTCGGAACCATGTTCTATAACCCACTACAGCCATTCCAGACATCAGCTTAGGCGCGAGTAACAGACCCCTAGGGGAAAAGATTCCCAGCATCCACTCTTTCGGTCGGCTTCGGTACCTATTGATGAGGAGAAGCCTACATTCTCAAGCTATGCCGGTTCGATTTATAGATCCTAGAAACAAGGGATTCTTTCTCTTCTATCTTACCCAAGAAGCCGGTATAAACGAAACGGTCTAGGGCATATACGCACCCATAGACACTAAAGCAAAGCTAAGGTAACAAAATTCTTGGTGTGACTCCCAGCGGATCAATGGTTTTTAGCAGCCCAAGGAAAACCTTTACGAGACCTTTTTACTGGTCTTCCCGCGCCTATGCCACTCGGAGTTCAGAGTGTTGTTAGCTGGTTTAACTGAGTCAACCGGGCATAATGCATTCGCACTGGGAACAGAGCTTCTAGATTCTTTGATTCCCTTAACAGACACCTCGTGTGAGTACCCCTGCCTTGGCTCGGTGTTCGCACTAGAGTACTTGGACTCATCCTACCAAACGGATTAATGCATTCGCTTTTGGCGTCATTCCTCCTTATGGATAACCACTCCTGGGAACTTGAACTGTTATTTAGGACTCAGGGTCTATGTCCCGCTGACCGAAAGAAAAGACACCATGTCTGCATTCGAACGCATTACCTTCTATTAAGTGAATTCACTCATCCCAAGACAAGAAGCAAGACTGATTGTGGTGGATACTGACTCAGATAAAACCATGGTCTTGGCTCTGTCTGCATATACTTACACGAAAGCACTCGGGATTCATCCTCGGTAGAGCATTACCTTGTCTTTATAGACGAGACCTGGTGCCAATTTCGATTATATAGTATAGTCATTTCATGTTATCTAGTTAGCCCGTGGGAAGCAGGAGTCAACCAACCCACACTGGGTACGGAGTCACTACACAGACACAGCGGCCTCAAGCTTTTGGACTTTTTTTCTATTTCCTACCTCCGAAAGCAAAGAAAGACCATGAGCTCAGAGCTACGCATTCACTCCAAAGCTAAACAGTAGGCGTACCTAACCTTGGGACTTCTTATGAGCTTTTGGGATCTGTCTTCCCTTTTCTTTTCCGCTACAACACAGGTTTAGACCTTGGGTTTATTCACCTGGGGACCCGTGTTGTGTTCATTCCCTTGACTCCTACGCCCACTCATTCCTTTGAGCAGAAGTCAGATTTCCAGAGTACCGGGACCTCATTGAGCGGTTAATGGAGAGCACCAAACTCATACGTTGGCTTTTGGGGCGAGGATCAAGAAGGCCGGATTTCTCAGCGTGAAGTGGTCGGGTTCACTCCTTCTATTGCCTTTACCCAGCGGCAAGACGCTTAGTGTTTTTTTGTCGGAAAGGTCTCTCGAGCCTCTAGGAGCCGAGGTTATGTTCCATATCCCCTCGCTTGCTCTCAAGTTGCAGGACTAGGCTCTAACACTGCTAGCAGGAGCGGGCTCATTAGCTGCAGTAGCTCTATAGACTGCTGTTGCTTCGGGTCTTGCTCTAACTACCGCTTTTGTAGGGGCTTAGCGTTCACCTCTGTGGTCTTAGACTACAAGGTGGTTAGCTACTATAGGTAAGGGAGCTGTATCGGTATTGGGAATGTCTTTAGCTCATTGATTCATTCTGTTGCACGCCTTGGCAAAACAATTATTCGGATATGCGATCTTGGGATTTGCTTTGACTGAAGCCATAGCGCTCTTTGCATTAATGATGGCCCGACCTAATTGAAAGTACAGGCGATCCTCACTTAAGATAATATCAAAGAGAGGTCAATCAAGTAGTAGACCGGACTGGGACTTGTAGCTAAAGAGGGAGCCCTGTAAGGGATATGCCCCGAGCGAGCCCGGCCCCATCTCTAAGACCTTGAAGGGGAGCAATCGTTTCTCCCTACGATCGATGTGTAGGGTAGATCTGTCGGCGCTTTCAACCTGTTGAAGGAATGGCTCTACCTACTCCTCGAAATCAACTGTTGAATCAATACGGCAGCATTGCGAATAGAAGAACCACATTGCCCAATGCAGTTAGCTAGAAAAGCAGCTCATGACCCGAGGGAAGGCGCTATACTATAGAAGAAGTCCGACAAGAACTTCTCCTTTTTTGAAAGCAAGGAAGCAAAGGGTGGAAGTGACTTCAGACGCTTGGGGGAAGAGGACTCTCTACCACTGCTGATTGGATCCGGGGATGTTCAAACAGATAAGAACAAAAAGAAGAGTGAGGGTTCTATGGGCTTTGGTGAGCATAGCAGTAAGTACAAGCACAGGGACTCAACAGGAGCGTAGCGACCGGCGGAGTAGCTAACCGCCCTTATCCCGCTTTAAGCTTCTTCTCTTCCTGCCGCCGAAGGAACCTGTGCCTTTGCCGCTGGTGTTACTTCAATGGATTATGGATAAATGTTCACTATTGTCTCTCAAATAGGAAGGGATTCCGGGATTATGAAGTTCTAACGGGATCTGCCTTTGCTTGTGTCTCCACCTGTGCCCATGCCTATGCAAAAGTCAATAAATAAGCTTTAGGGTCGGTTGTGGATAGAGAGGTAGGGATGCCGCTGTTAGTGTGGTACCTCTAGGGCTGACGTGGTACACTAGACTTTCTAGTTTCAGTTTTTGGCCGAGGAAGGTATCAAATCATTCTAATTCGAGAATAAAGTGTGGGTAGCAGCCTAGCCCAATAGCTCATCGGACCAGGAGACCGGTAAGCCAAGACAAAAGCGCAAGACTACTATGATATATGATGGGATAGGCGGGCTTATCGGAAGGAAAACAAGACTAAGGTAAGTGATCCTCTTCCTATTGAATATCCTATTCCTCCCCGAGCTAAAGGTGCTCAGCCAAAGAAAGGGCTTTTCCTTCTTTCTACCAGGCTTGGTCAGCTCGTAAACTCGCTCCTCAATTGAGGATCTATTTTTTATATAGCCCGGGGGAAGAAAGATTCACGCATTCCGCTCACTCCGCTAGCTCCCTCACCCCACTCTCTCAGATAGGGCACAAAAGCTAAGACCACCTTTCCAAAACGTCTGCAAACCCCAAGGAAGGAGAACTGTCCAAGCTTGTTCATAAGCTTGATGATCTAGCTGTTGAGTTCGAATTCCAGCAGTCCTTTGGGGGAGTTCAAGCGTAAACCCCGAGGGGCGGAAGAGCTCTTGACTTATTGTATGCACTATACTGATGAGCGAAGGGCTTCCTCGCGGGTAGAGCTATAAAGAATAAGAAATATCAGGCCTAATTGCCATCACTGAAATACAAGTAATACACGAACACACTCTAAGGATAAAAAGACCGAGACTAGGGGAATTTCGCAAGGGATGCCATTAAGTTAAGCAAGAAAGAAAAGGGCAGGGCCAGCAAGTCAGAATCCTACCAAGACCTTCGAGATTAAGAGCGCCAGAGCAAGAACCGGCAGCTTAAGTTCCAACACCATCATACCTTGTGGTAGTGGTATCGCCTTAATCTTATTCCTCTCGGTACGGCATAAGAAGAGGAAAAGGCTCTACCTCACAGCTTAGCCTTATACGCCTGCTGCCCCTAGTACTATTGGTTTAAAGGTTTCAAGGTAGAGTCCGCCCTATCTGCTTCCCTTATTTCCCGGTCCGGGCATGAAGAAGCGCAATAGCCCGTATGGGTGCCCCTCATTAGCTTTCTCGGTACCGCTCTAACTCCCCGCTTCCAATCCCGGTGATAACTCCACGCAGCTCTCGTTCCACAAAACCCCGCAACAAGTCTGTAAGACTTTGGGTGAGGGAGCGTATTTTCTCCCTTCAACGTGCTACTAAGCTCTTCGATCATAGCTTTGGCAGCACGAGTAATCTCAGCATTTTCCTGCATTAAGTTGTCTAGCTGTTCGCTAAGGTTCCCGACATCAGCTTCAACCTTGGACGTGCGTTCTTCCAATCCAGCAATGCGAGGTTCTAGCCAGTCACCTGCTTGGATTTGCCACGCTTAGGCTGCTTACGTTCTTCAGCTCGTCCACGTGCTTGTGGGACTGAAGTAGGAAGCTTCCTCAGTGACCATTTGCTCGTAGCAAGGAAGCAGGTCTACCTAGGACTGATCCTTTGCTCTGATACCAAAGAAAGCTCATAGTTAGGCACGGGATGATCCGCAGGTGGTCTGCTATTGCCTGCCCCTTGCCTTACTCATTTAGGGCTTCTAAAACTACAAGATACTCTGTCCCTCTTTCTTACGATACAGTTCATTCCGTCCCTTGACACCATTATCAAGTTGGAGTCTTTACCAAGTTAAGCTCCTTCTCTTCTCGGAAGAACAACCAGACGAGTACGGTTCATAGCTTTTGGTTGACAGATTGAGGTATCCTGATAGCTTGTTAGCGATTACACCCATTGCTGGGATCGAAGAGCTAGCTTAGAGCTTTCACTTCATTGTTCAAGCTCTTGAACATAGGTTGAGTTCATACATTGAATGCTTTCCTATTCAAGACATACTACCAATTCCTTTGAAGCTACTAAGACTACCGAAGCTGGCTTGTTTGTTTTGGTTACCGGTTGGGGTTTTGAAACCAGAGAAAGAAGGGGATTTACCCTATCCTAACTGCTCCTACTCCGAAAAGGACTAGCTGCGCTTTCCGCATCAACAGAAAAAAGACTGGCATCTGTAACAGGAAAAGCAATGATTGAATAGCTATGATTCACATCAAGAAAGAAGTCAAAATAACAGTTAGATCTAGATCTTCAACAAATCAATCCCCTCGTCGCTAGGCCCTTGCCAAATAGCTTGGCTTGATCTTTCCGAACTTAATAAAATAGGATTCCCGGGCGATTGAATATTCCTGGTCCTTATCGAAGCAGCTACTTCAAACCTGGGAACAGGATGGGGAAAGGAATTACGAGATTCCTTATTAAGTTGAAGTTCCAGTAGCTAACAAAGACAAACCAAGAAAAACGTAGTCCTTTACTTGAAAGGAAGGGAAGAGCTAGGGCTAAGTAAAGTGCTCGAGTTACGGTTGTTGACTCGGAATTTTAAGTCTAAGAAGCATTCCTGTGACCTGGCCATATATATGAATGCTTTCTTTCTCAGGAAAGATCCAAGATCACAGGCATACAAATTCAAAGAAGGTTCAAGGAAGATTCATAGCTATTCATCCCCCCCTCTCCCTTTGCTGAAAGCACTTCCTATAGCGCAAGGAAGATATCGAGTAGGTTAGAACCAATTCCTCCAGGTAAAGAAGGAAAGGGAGTGAGAAAGAAACTTATTTAGCAAGATAGCTGTCAGAAAGACGCTTAGGTGCGTAGCAAAGACTCAGTGGCTTCACTTTCGGATAAAGACAAGAGCTAGGAGGAGAGGACTTAGGGGCAAAGCGGTCTAGCTGCGTCGATAGCCTGGTTCCTATAGGCCGTGGGAAAGGGTGAGAGAGTAGAAGTTTTCCATATATAGTAGTTTCATTTGTCCCGGTGTAAGAAGTTACAGACTTAAGATTCCTACGGAACCTAAGTCGCATTATGGGAACAATCGAGCTCATAGTTGAAGTCTTTGCCGGAAGTGGATTTCTTCAGTTGGAGTTTCGGGCATGAAAGTTTGTATTATTATCTCTTGGGTATAGTCTAATAAATCTTTCTATTGGGGCATGCAACACTCCCAGAATACCACCCTTGCGCTTCTTATCTATTGGAGGTAAGAAAAAGAGGGCAGGGCAGGAAAGCTAGTCTTCATAAAATAAAAGAATTCACTCTTGCCGGGCTAACAAAGGGACATTGCTATAATATGTCTTACCACCCCCTAACCTCTCCCTATCGGGAAAGACTCTTTCCTCGGGTGTTCTTGCTTTGAGCTAACTTCATCAGATATGAATTTCTCACTGCTAGCAATCCAGGGTAATGGTTTAAGAATAAGGTATAATAGTATGCACCCATTAATTAAATAGTAAAGTATTCTTCTCTAGAAGGCGATTTGGCCCATTTTATCTTTCCTGGTAATAAGGCAAGGTCTTTCCCTATCACGACCGCCTTCCGAATGAATTGAATTCGTCTCAAAAGAAAGAGCTAGCGAACCACACCAATTCTCTCAAACAGAGCAGGATAGCTG
>JBAMIE010000069.1:717313-729205 GCA_037177295.1 Kaempferia parviflora
TTTTATTAGTCTCCTAGCTGCAGTCGTCAATGCTAAGGCATTGACTCTTTCCTCTCGCATAAATATTCGCTCGAGCCCAATAGGGTTATTCCCTTCGCAATACTCAGCTCTACGCCCCACAGCAACAGTCGTAAATGGCTTTAGGCCATTTACTCTTACCTTATCAGTCGAGCCAATCACTATCAGGGGAT
Source organism: Kaempferia parviflora (assembly GCA_037177295.1). NCBI lineage: Eukaryota > Viridiplantae > Streptophyta > Magnoliopsida > Zingiberales > Zingiberaceae > Kaempferia > Kaempferia parviflora. The sequence goes on from JBAMIE010000069.1 coordinate 717,505, forward strand.
AACCTCTCGCATAAATATTCGCTCGAGCCAATCACTATCAGGGGATAACCTTCTCTTCCCTTCGTTCAGCTCTCCCAGCTGCAGTCGTCAATGCTAAGGCATTGACTCTTTCCAATATTACTGATGTTTTTCTTAGGCAGCTCTTCGCCCCTCACTTTGAAAGCAAGGAAGAAAGGAGCTTTTCACTCGCGAAAGAAGTAACCACTCGGGCAAGAGCTCCCTGGTAAGATGAAGGGTCTTCCCCAGAAGGAGAGATGAGTACTGGAAGGTGAAGATGAAGGAAGGGCTGAAACACAGTAAAAACCATTCATTTTTGTAAAGAAATACGAGCAATCCGCGGGAATAGCAAATGTAGCCCCCATCTCTTAAAAAGAAGAGGATAGATAGGTCCACGAGTTGAGACAGAGAAGTTCTGACTAAGAAAGTAGGAGTTTACCCACGAGAGTCAGAGGCAGTATCCGCACCAAAAGAAGGGATAGGTGCAGTTGCATTCGATCGAGAGCCGTGAATACCTTACCAGCACTCAGAAATAGCAAAACAAAAGGTCTACGATAAGATAGAACCCGGCTCATTCAACCCAATACATGAATATGTAAGCTGGAATGAATGATTGATCTGCGGATAGACAGAAAGATTCCGTTCCTGAATGACTATGGTAGTGCCTTATTCGAGAAAGGAGTGCTCCTATTTAGTCTAATCAACTTTTGCGAATCCTATCGTAGCTGGCCGTGGAATCATATGATGGGATTTCAACTACGGATATATGTCTGTGTCAGCATCTCTTCCTGGCGAAAGAAAACTACCATGTCGATTCTAGCTTTAGCTTTTTCAGCGGATGAAACTGGCCTATACGCCCCTTTTTTCAGCCGCAGAAAAAGCGGAGCTTGGAACTATGCCTCCGGGCCTTGGTCTATCAATTTCATAACCGATGCTTTCTATCCTTACGAACCTGCCTTGGCATATCTTCCTACTCAGAACAAAACCTGGTTCACTTCTCGTCTTACGTATCTTATCCTGCTCTTCTAGTAAAAAAGGCGATGCTCCGCTCAATAGAGCCTAGCCCGCTTAGCTACATGGCCCCTGTCTCGCTCGTCCAAGATTAGGGTCGGTGCCTCTTTCTTTCAGAATAGAGGCCCTGGTTTAGCTCCCGTTTTGCTTTAAAAGTCAAAAGGCTCAAACCGCCAACTCCAGCTTGCCTTCTAACTCTCAAAATCTCCTTCCGCCAGGTTGTCAGCCGGGCGGCCTTCTTTTTTGCTCTTCACTCGTCACCTTGTCGCTTAATTTTTTCCTAAGTTCGTAGCCTTAGCAGCAGCAAACCCTAGCGCTACCTTTAGAAAAGAAAAGCCTAGCTTATCCTACTCCTTCTAGTCCTTCTCTTTTATGGATTCCTATTCTTGATCTTGAGATTATTAAGGAGTTTTTAGGAGGTAGTAGATCAGTCTTCGAATAGGGCTGTAGCTGCAAGGAAGAATGCTTTGGACAAGGTTTGGGTAAAGAATTTGATGCTCTTACTTAGTAGTGGACCTTCTATAAGAGTCTATCCTATTTTACTGCTGCCAAGCCGCTTACAATAAGAAAAAGGGCAAGCATCGCTCCTCACACATCAACGACCGGATGCAATTGCACAAGCAAGAAAAAGCGTCTTTCTTGCTTCGTTATAACTTAGACTCAAAAAAGAAGTCGAGCCCAGGATTACAACAAAAAGAATCCTTAGCTCCTCTCCCTTCTGGTCGATAAGGCGAGCATTTCTTGAACCTGCGAAATTAGTTTCATAGTCAGTTGCAAAAGAACTAGAATGAAGACCATCTGGAGCTATGTCTGAAAGTATATTAATGTAGGTAGGCTTAGCGCTTGGTAGGTCAGGAGCAAAGGTTGTAGTATAGTAATTCCAATCCAATTTCTGAAGCAGGGGATATCCGGTTCACTTTTCATGGGTTTCCTAATAAAAAAAGCCCTGTTCTAGCAAACTAAGAACTCGTTTTTATACTGAAAGGAAATGGGCCCGACAATAAGAGGCGAGAATGATTACGCGATTGCTCTTCAAAGAAGACAGGATTCACACCTTCCCCCAAGTAGACAGCCAAGTCTGACAGCTCAATCTTGTTCATTCTTTGCGGGGGTTTTCTCACTACTTTGCCAGTGGAACATTAGGTTCCCTTTATCGTTTTCTGCTTAGGCAGCAGAGCAACCTCAGCGATCTGCCTCATTGCAGGAGGAAGGAAGCAGAGCAAGCACTGGAAGGAAGCCTAATGCTATGATTTCAGACCATGCTTGGGGCGCTTCCTCCTTAGTTAGTGCTTTTGAAGTATCCATTGAAATATCTCTTTCAGTGCCACAAAAAAGCATTGCCCTTCGTAGCTGCATTAGGAGACATTAGATAGACGGAGGTGATACACTAAGAGAGTCGGCTAGGTAGTACACAACGAGGATTCCCCGCCTGACATCTAGGAGAGCTCCTTTCTGCTGTGCTTGCCACTACTGCCTAATAGGGTTTTCGAGTAGAATGTTGTAGGCTCGGGGGGAAGCACTCCTCAGACAAGTACTGCACTAGAGACCATTACTAGATGTCAGTACCAAGTGCGAGTACTAGAGCGACAAATCCCGGTATAAGCTTAATCCCTTTCTTTGGAACAAAGGACAAAGGTTCCGAAGGAAATGAAGCTCGATCCGAGAAAGGAGTTTGATCATTATATTAGGACCTTCCCCTCTTTTGGCGTACTAACATGTTGTATACGAATTCGCCTTTAGAGCTTTACTACACTATCAAACGACCCATTAACAAAGGACAAAATGCCGAATCTCTTATTGCTTGCCGTAGGGAAAGACCCGAAATTCAAATTCTTTCAGAACCATTCCTAGACGGAACCTGAGCTTTATTTCATTATTGCGTAAGTAACACCCATCTCGCTTCGCTCAACTGTCTTGTCATCCCCTCTTCGCTTACGCTCGAGATCTTCCAGACCCTCTTCGAGTAACTTACGATGAATCTTCGGTAATAGTTCACGAGCCCTAAAAACGATCTTAGCTCACTCACCTTGGTGGGTGCTTGCCACTCTTCGATGGCTCTGATGCCCATCCAATGCCCTAGGAAGAGGATCTCCGTCTGTCCAAAGGAGCATTTCTCTTTCTTTATTTACATAGAGGTGATTCTTCCTTAATACCTTAAAAAAGGTCCAGAGGTGGTTAATGTGGTCGTTTAACGAATAGCTATAGCCCTCAAATATACTAGGTTTTGAACATAGACCTGGGATTCTACCTTCATCTTCTTTCTCAATCAGGAATCAAATTCATAGCTAAAAGCGATTGCAAGCAAAGATTTCTTTGTGATTTCAAATTCAACGAGACCAAGTTCCTCTTTCGGTCCATCCTCTCGCTCTCGAACTGCTTCTCCACCTACCAATCCAATCAATGGTCGATAACTTCTTCGTTAATTTGATAGTTGCTTCGGAGAAGTTAAGAGTTTCTTTCGCTCCTTAGCTTTATTCTTTTTATAATTCCCCCATTCTCGTGAGGAACAGAACTCAACCTCATCTTAAGAGTGATTAAGCGTTGAGTGGGATAAGAGTTATTCTTTCTAGGGCTATGTCTTCAATGTCGGATCGCAACCTCTGCTCTCATTAGAAATGCACAGGGTGTGGAACAGATAGTTTGTTTGCTGAGCTCCAATTCTTTAGCAGTCAAAGCATTTTATTGGGTCGGCTCTGTAGGAGGAAAGCTACTCTTCGCTCGGTGCTACGCAGTAGCTTGCTTGTCTTCCTTCATCCGGCTCGCTCTCGGCTAGTATCCTTTGGACTCATGAATAGCTCTCTTCGCCGTTTTTCTCTATATTAAATCTTTATTCAAAGGTCGAGAACTCCTTTCACGCGTCGCTCGCTCCTTTCACTCTCCCCTTTCTCATCTAATTCTATTATTATAAGATTTATCCGAACCCTATTTCAATACTTATTTATCCGCTCCTTCTTGCTAAAAGATAAGTTTTAGATTTTAATACTTTCTTTATCCTCACCTTACTCTCTCCTTCAGTTTCATCACATTCTTTCTCTTTTTTTGATCGGGCAGACCGACGAGCAGTGGAATATCAAGCCTGCTAGCCTTTGACAGGCGGAACTCATTCGCACCGAAGATTCTTAGGCGGGCCTGAAATCAATCTATCCGTTGAAGCAACTAATCCATAATAGGTACTACGCCAAAGAAAGAAAAGTAGCGATAGCATGGATGCGCGCTCCTCTAACCTCTGCAAACAATTTTCTTTCTCTCTTTCGTAGCAAAGGCTCACTATTTTCTTCTCTATTCTTCTTACTTATATTAGATGCATTGGAAATGGGAAAGAGAGCTCAGTTGGTACATTTTCATCTGGGTGCGAGTCCGGGCTTCCGACTCGAACTCGATAAAGCCAATTGGAAAGGCTAAATTATCGCCAGCCATTGTATGACTTTATCGCCCGATATAAGAGGATGCTTGCCTATTTAACCAAAGAAAGCCTATATTAATGAAGCTCCGAACAGCTGCAGCAGCCGTGCTTAAATTCCCTTGAACCATGAGCTCTGAAGAGTGGCTTTAGAATTCATTGCCGAAAGAGGGCAAGCTCATAAAAGAAATAGCGGGCGTGCGCAGAGGAGAAAAGAGTTCATTCCGATAGAGAAGCTATGTAAGGGCAGAGGGCAGGCCCCACTCAATGCGGTGTCTTCCCAGTCAAACCAAAGACCCAGGCAGGAGTTACGGAATGGAATTGATAAAGCCATCCTCCCCCTTTCTCCCCGAGTGCGTTGGAGGATTAAATTCAACTCTGAATGGCTTAAACAAATCTCTTTCTTATATTAGTAATGAACTCTACTGAAAGTTCCTAACCTTCTGTTCAAAGAAAGAAAATAGATAGAGAAAATATATCCCTCCTTTTAATGTTTATCCCGCGCTTTATCCTGCCCTTTTATCTTTAGAACTGAAATTGAGACCCTTATTCAGATAGTTCGACTGGTGCTGGGGGATGAGGGTTGAGCGATACCTAATAGTGCTAGCGACGTGCCGAACTTATCAGCGGATCTGGGCAAGGGTTGGATTCATTCGCGAGTGCTTACGCTATAGAGGATGCTAGTTCGCTCAGTAGTCTTCCACTTTTCACACTCAACTTATATAGTCCGGAAGAGTCGAGTCCAGAAGAGTCGGAGTGATTCTCTCAGAATGAGGATGGAAGCTATCCTAAACTCTTTTCCAATATCTTTGCTTTGCTCCTTCCTATGAGGAAGGAGTCTCTCTGATCACGCGCATCCCTCTTCTCTTGTTAGGCGTGCGATTCCCTTTGCTAGTCATTTCATTCTTTTAAAAGAGGAAAAGCGGGTACTAGTACTATGATATTAGAAAGAGCAGATAGGGGCTCGTACATATCTCCTCTTTCTAATATCATATGTTCAAGTAAAGGGGAGGTCCATTAAGCGAAGTTAAAGGGTCCAAGCAAGGTCCGTAGGATGAAAGTCAAGGAGTGGTCCAGAAGTGTTATCTTACTAAGGTGCAAGGGGAGCAAACAAAAGGTAACGAGATTCAGTTTGAGCTCTTTCGTAGTTAGGGACGGATTTCAAGCTTCTTGCTTCCGCGTGCGTCACAGGTCCTACTAAAGGGTTCAGAAGAGACTGCTATAATATAAGTTTAAACCCTTCCGATCGAGGTTCTACCTTACTAGTAGAGGTTCAACAAGGACATGAATTGGTAGCGATAGAGGAGCGAAGGACGCAGAGGACTTCCGTAAGCTAGAGAATTTCCAACCAATCCGAACACATGGAAGAGAGCACGAAGAGAGACTCCCGCTCCACCGACTACGAAGTGCCGCCTATCCCTTAAGTGCAGAAAGCAACTACGAAGTGCCTATCCCTTAAGTGCAGAATATCAAAGGGATATGTGGGCTCGTAGAAAGAATAGCTAATCCCATGGCTACTTGAGCAGGAGTCAAGTGAGCTGTCTAGTGATAATGCTTGTGAGTGAATTCCATCCTATTTAAAGCTTTCCGTTGTGCCTTACTCAATCTCATTCGGGTTCTGCCTCTCTCACACACCTTCGTTCCAGTAGCTTGGCATGATGCATACTTGTGCTACTTCAAGAGATCTGACTGCAGTCACGATTTAGGAGGACAGACTACATGGATCCTCCGGTCAAGCTAGATAGAAGGGCCTGCTGTTGAGCTAAGTAGCAACCATTAACTCCGAATCATGAGTCAGCATCTCTGGAACCTAGGCCTCATTCAGAACTGACCGGTCCGGCACTCATCTTACTTACTATCCGCTTAGTTGGCTCCGGCACTCATCTTACTCTCCACTTCTTAGTCCTCGCGACGCACCTGGACCGGAATCATACCTAGACATAATTGAACTCGTACCTAGACATAATTGAGGTCGTCACTATCAGAAGGAATTGAAGTCGTAACTAGACATACCAGCTTAGCTAGCCTCAACCATACCTACCGATGGGTGCAGAACTAGATGCGTATCATCCGCCCCAAAGATTGAAGCCTAGCTAATAGGAGTCGTTCAGCGTTGCCAATAGGAGTCGTTCAGCCTAGCCAGAGTCTAGAGAGCTCGATACGATTAAAGTCCAACCCATAACCTATATCATATCATAAGACTGGAAGGAATGTCAACACAATCAGAAGCTAGGAACATAAGAGTGGAAGGAAGTCAACACAATCAGAAGCTAGGAAGCACCTTTCTCCGCCAGGTCTTTATCTAATATGGCATGGCCAGCTAGTATGTATTTAAAAGGTTTGTTCTTTGCCCAGTAGTCTTACCCATCATCCTATCCGTGTGTCTCCTGTATGACCTTACGCGTGCACATCCATTCTCTCTCTCTATTGTGATAGCCCTCCCCCTTATTCTGCTTGCTCACAGCCCGCTCAGATCTTATTCTATTTCCTCCCTCCCCTGTCCTCAACCAACCTTACCCAGCTCCATGCGAAAAGGATAAGACCGGCTAGCAAGCTATTGAAGCAAGTCTCAGCCCTAATGGCTAGTCAAGCTATTGAATCACACAACTATGGCTATTGAAAAGATTATGTCGGAACTGCTCATCTTGTTATGTCGGAAGTCAGCAGCTAATCTTGGCAGTGACTCAGCAGTCGGTCTAGCTCAGAGTCCAGAGCATATTATATATGATGATTGTTGATTGGGACACATGAGCAAAAACTAGGAAGGCCTCCTCCGCTTACTAAATGCATATATATTGGATAAGCTAAGTGAGCATGCATATTGGATAAGCTAAGTGACCAAGTAGGCGATCGGGCAAGGCCTGCGTAGAACTGGAATTCCCTGTAGTCGATGCCTCTGAACACAAGCTCTTAAAGTCAGATTGCAACACTTAAGAATACCTCCAAGCTCCAACTCCTTCATCGTGCCCGAGACCTCCCCAACTCTCTCACTCCCGGAGTAGTGCTTGCTATAGGGCCCATCAGGTTGAGTACCTCTAGATGTCCAGCGAAGATCGATTACAGAGAATCCTACCACCGAGCTATACAAGAAAGAGCTACGCCTCGCAAGCCATGTTTTCTATAGCTAATACCTTACTTTTCTATAGCTAATACCTGAAAAGGTCAGAAAGATCCACAATCCGAGAACCATTCCGCTACGCGCCTTGACTATTGGCACACCTTGCTATGAGCTCTCTTTTAAGTTTCTTTTCTCTTTCCATCCTTCTTCCACGAAATAAAGAACTCAGAACCATTCCTAAGCTAGAGATTCCGAGGCAGTCCCGTATCAGGTGTAGTGGCCAGAAGACTCTAACCAAAAAATAGGAAAGAGAGAAAAGAGATCCGACAGAAAGATTTACGTGAGCTAGTAGTTTACACAATCCCCTGAACTCCGAATCGAGACCCTGTACTCCCGCTACCCCGTCCCGAACCTCCTATGGGAAGATAGAGCTATACCTGTGAGCCGAGGCCGAGCCGAGATGCATAACCGCTCCGCCCCTTCCCAATATTGCTGATGTTTTTTATTAGGCAGCTCTCCGCCCCTTCCCTATCTTTATTCAATCTGTCTTGGTCTGATTGATACAGTAGCCCTCGGGATTAGTTCACAGATAGCAGAGGCATGTCTTATGCATCATACAGAAAGGTGAAGAAAGGATCTCACTGCTAAAAGAGTACTCCATTCTCTATCATCATCAAGTCAAGGAAAACCAAACACATATATTCTTCAACCCTCTCGGGCTAAGGCAAAAGAATAGTAGCTAGAAGGGAAGAATAATGAAAACATACTCTATTTTGTATTTTTTAAATTGAAATTCAGAATCAATTATATACAGTTTTAATTATTCCTCCCCAGTTTCAATTATTCGCCGCATACCCTGATAACACTTTTGAGCTTTCTTTCCATTTTTGAATTTTCTTTCTTTTCTCTTTTCCTTGTTTATTGTATTTTCCCGTGGAGATCGGGCGCTCTGAGCTGTAAGAGAGTTTCGCCCCCCTCGCCTTGCCGGCATTGGGCTCTTCCGTCCCGCACATTGGTTCCGAGTCAGGTTACTTGACTAGTGTTTTTTTGGTAGCCTTACTCTTAGCTAGACTCAGATGCTTTCACTCACGTGGAAGATTTTTCAATATTCAAGGAAAGACGAATGTGTTAAGCATTGCGCTTAAGCTCTAAATTCGCCCGGATTCGATGTACTAGATCCATACGTCGAATGAAATGAACGAAGGTGATATCTCAGAGAGAATTTCTTCGACTCTAATAACCATTCTAATCTGAATCAAATGAAATTCTATTCGCCTTTGGAAGATTCAATTCTACTCTAATTACCATGTAATTCATCAACTTACAACTTACTCAACTTACTAATTAAGGGCGAGCAACAAAAATATATTATATTCGGGGGTCGAGCCTTCTAAAGAATTCCCAGCCCCAACAAAAATATATATGTCGGCCCTTTAGGTCGAGCCCAACTTACTTATAAGAGTAGCTTGGAGTTGAGGGTGCTAGCTTCACGATCTCAACGCGGTAAAAAACTAAGACTTGGGGTTGGAAATGGGAAGGATAGCTCAGTAGGTCAACCAGAGGACTCATTCTTATAGCGGATTGCAAGGGGCTATAGGATCGTGGCGGGGAGGAGTATATCCAAATCGCTCATCTCGGAGAGTACTTTGAAAACATAACTTACTGGAGCGCAGTTCTTTCTTGCTCAAGGGTATACGTGCGTCGAACGTTCCCCTTCTTTAACACTAGATTCGGAGGCCAGCTTCAGTCCTTAGCCAGGCACCCACTCGATAAGGGATCTCAACTGACAAGCCTCATATTCCTGGATGAGAATCAAAACCTCAAACGCCAAAGAAGCGCCTTTGCGGAGAGACACCCAGTAAGAAGGGCCTTACCAGAAGCAGTTGCAGTTGCGGGTAATCCCTTTCTAACTAAAGAGCGGAGACTGATTCCTATACTGACAAAGGTTCGGCAACGAAGGTAGTGAGTGACCTAACTGCTTTACTTATGACTTATGAATAAAGATTGAATACTTGAAAGGTACGAGTCGCCTGCCCTAGCAGTGGGAATTGGGAAGTAGAGCATCCATGCCTCCTTACAGTCGCCCCCATCGGAGGGGCACCCTTTCCTGTGCGGCGTACATAAAGAAAACCAGGAATGAACTCTTGGCACCTGCTTATTCTAGTTTCTAGTCCCTTACTTTGATCTTTCCATTCCCTCTTTCTCTTTCTCTCGTGAGCAAAAGCTAAGGAAGGCATATAATATTACATTAAGAATCTTTCTGCTGCAACTAGTCGACTAATCACTCTGGTATGATTCAGCAAGCAACTGAATATGGAAGCAAGGGGCGAGTGATAACGACGCGAACAAGCAAATACCTAGAATGACTAACAACGCCTAGAAGATGAAATGCTGCTGTTGAGTCCCGTGCCGTAGAGTGCTTTCCTAAAGTGTGGTTTCCTCACGATAAGTTTCCGTTGCTGTTTAAGCTTCTTCTTCTTTCGTTCCTCTCGCATTCGCTCCATTTGTCTGGTTGCCCCTCTACGAATAGGACTCTTAAATAAGAAAGAGTTCAGTCAGCCAGCAAGCACTATAAGACTGAGTCCGCTTCAAGCAAGCAAGAAGCTAAATCTCTTGAGAGACCGCGCATTCCTAGAATGAAATAGTGAAAGAAGCATCCTAGAATGAAATAGTGAAAGAAGCATGGAGATGGGGCATAGTTGAGTTTCCTTTGACTTGAAGGAACCCAGAGCAGCTACAAAGAAAAGGGGAAGGCGCCCTCACTAAGTAACGTACCGGATTGAATTGAGGAGCAGGCTTAGGACAGCTTTCGACGGTTGAGGTTTTCCATTTGAACCCTAAGGTCTACGCCCGGTCTGGCGAATGAATTATTATTTCCGTCGCTCAGCTCTCACTCCTAGCCCTGGTCCAACCTCAGACAGGGTGGCTCAAAGTACTTAGATGATGCACTATAGAAAACTAAATGCACTCCCAGGTCTCACTTATTTCATTAAAAATACTATTTCTCTTAACGTTATCTGCCCCTAAAGAGTTCCTACCTTTGACTATGAAACCAAGATCTTCGTACGGCCTGCCGGTAGTAGTGATGAGGTCTGTATTTACATTGATTGTCTTGTTGCTTAGAGACTCCACTGAGAGAGTTTAAAGCAAGTAGTTGTATGTTCGAGAAGCTAGTGTTAAGCATATTACTCATAAGCTAGTGACTGAGATTTGAACTCCGTCATTTGGGAATTTGATCTTTCTACCTGAAAGAGTCTGACCGCTAAGGGAACCTAGGCTGTCAACCCGATTAGAAAAGAAAATGCACTCCCAGTCTCATATTTGATCAAGTAGTCACACTTAGCTCTCGCTTTACGAAGTCGAAAGCTATAGGGACGAAAGTGCTCGACCCAACTACTTATTGACCTCACGAGGCGAAGTCGAAGATCCATCCGTTCGCTGACCAGGGATGAGTGAGTGAGATCCTTTCCGTGCCCATCTGTCTTTCATTCAGAACGCATGGCCTCACTATCGTTCGTTCCTCTCTCTAATAATTTAACTGAGCTATCGGACTGAATTACCTACCTACCCTCACCCGAATGCTTTCTCACTTATGCAAAAAACGAAACAACTTATTAAGCATTCACTCTCTATCGTTAGAGTGAAAAATATCTGTGGTCCATAACGGATCGATTGTAGCTCCTGGTCCTTAAAGAAAGGAGACAGAGATTAAAGCCCCCGCGCGGTGCGCTTATTATCTCTCTTCGGGGGTAGAGGTCAGACCACTTGGTGAGTGTGTCTGCACTGAAAGGAGAGATTATGTAGCTATACCAGCGGGAGAGGGCGGACTTCTCCAGAATAGTGGGCAGATAGAGGTCGTTTTCTAGTCAGTTTGAGAGGGGCGAGTGATAAAGTGTGAGTGGGGAAGAGAACTAGCTCTTATAGTCATTTCCGCTACGAAAGAAAGAAATTCAAACCAGTCCAAATGATCCCACAATCACTACTTTTATTCTATTTTGCAATGCAACGAAGTCTCTCTCGTTTACTGCGTCACTGGTTCGCTCCTCTCGGACTCCGTAGGCGAAGGAAAGACAGGAGAGTCAAGTGAGCGACTATGCGATGCCCATATGAGACTTGCGATAGTTGAAAAACCCGTATTTTTCGCCTAAAGTGAATTTCCCCTCTCCCAAAGCAACAGTCGTAAATGGCTTTGAGGCCATTTACTCTTCTGGTCGAGAAGTGATCAAGAAGTTGAA
>JBAMIE010000069.1:731975-744331 GCA_037177295.1 Kaempferia parviflora
TCACTTTTAGGCTGAGGCCATTCACTTTGAGGCTCGGGCCATTCACTTTTAGGTGTACCATTTACTCTTTTGTTTTTCGCCTCAAAATGACATCAATCATATATCCGCTCTTGTCCGGTTGTTCTTGTCCGGTGTAGCTCTCTTGCTCTTGTCCTTGTCCGTTGTAGCTAGCTCTTTTCGGTTGTAGCTCGGTGATGGGTATTTGCTGGGTTAGGGACCCCCGCCCAGCCCATCACCGAGTGGCTGGGCTCTTTCAGTCCTATCCCTTCAATTTCTAGCGATAAAGATCAAAATCACCCTTTTAAATGATCAAATGAACCTTCATAATGATCTGACGCTCCTTGCTAAAACAATGGAGGAGCGGGTGCAACAAATGAATTTGAGTTTGCTAGGCTAATGTCAGCATTTCGCTATCTCTGTCTTCTTTGCTCTGGATCCACATCCGCAAATTCTCTATTATCAGCTGCTCCGAAGGGCGCTATGCCTTCTAACCTGGTCTGCATTTCCATACGCTACATTACTGACTTTCTCGCATGCCAGAGCATTAGGCATTTCCAAGCTCTCTCATACTGGCACCCCGGCTAAAGTCAAGCATAGTCTCCTAGTAGAGTAGGACCTACTTCTATACCAAGACCAATCATGAGCTTCGGCAAATAGACTAGATTGGGCCCCTTGATTCTGGCTTCCCAAACTCAACCTACTAAGTAATTTGAAAGAGACGCCCCCTCTTCTCGGACCAAGGTCAGATCTCCTCGAGCGCCCGAACCTCTTCGGTCAAAGATCCGCTCTTCTCCCTTTCCCTTGCCTTCTTTCCTCTTGTCCCCGCCTTCTCTTCTTTCCTTAGCTTCACCGGAAAATGCTATTTCTTATAGACTGAGTATAGGACAATGTGCTCGGTAGCTAAGCGAGTTCCTCTCTCTTTCCTCTTTCTTTTTTCCGAGTTCAAATAAGCTGTAAGTGCTACCGTCAAAGTTTATGAAAAGAGCCCTTATTAAGTAAATTCAAGCACTCATTAGGAAGGGTTCAGAGCAGTGACTAGTTTGAGACGAGGAGCAATGCTTATCTTCTTTCTTCTAAATCTCAAAAGAGAAAAGCGCCGCCTCTTGTCTCAGTACTGATAAGAGAGCTTATGCCCTAAAGCTATTGCTTAGAGACCTCACTTAGCGAGTCGAGCTCAGTGGGGACTAGACTCTACTCTTTTCACATAAGTCTCAACCGAAAGACTGAATTGGCGCGAGAGCAGTGCGGGAAGGAGAAAAAGGCAGATATGCTCGACTGAAAGGAGAGTGGCGAGTTCAACTTCTTCGACATGCTAGAATGGGGCAGAAGTAGGGGGACCCTCTTTCTTTATCGGACTGGGGATCTAATCTGTTCTTATAAGTAAGCTCTAGCTACCTTCTAAAAAGAACCTCTTGAAGGGTAAGGTGCTTGGCTTCATGGGCTTCACTCTCCTCGGACGGGGATAAGAAGTGGAGTTGCCCCGGGCGCCCTTAAACCTTTAATTTCATCTTGACCTTCCTTGAGTTTCCTTTCTGCGCATATGTGTTGTGAATTATCACATCCAGGAGCTGGCGCTTCTAGCAATCAGAGGTCGACCCTCTTTAGGTGTTTTGGAAAGGCAAAAAGCATTCAACCTAAGAGTGAGCTCGCGGTAACGTATCGTAGACAAGAATGTGCGTACCTTCTCTTCTTATGAAGTTGAGCCCTACCAATCGAATCCCGGACCTTATTCTTCTCTCTCGCCATCCACTTTTAGGCTTTCTTTGCGTTTCAGGAAGGTTTCTAGAACATTTATAACATAAGTATACGTCCCGTCTGCTGCTTGAACTCAGGATTGGAAGCTCTTACTGAATTGAATCTCACTCTTGAGCCAGTAGCCAACCAAAATTTCTCGGCGTTGGCTCAGTCCGGTTCAACTTGGAACTTCTATCTAGATTGACTCGTGGAACTAGAATAAAGTCGGCTCGAACTCACTGTCAAACGGTAGCGAGATTCAATGCTTTGCTGAGAATAATCTTACTTATAATAGATAATAGAGTCTGGTCTCTCTCTCTCCATCCTTCTCAATCTGTGAAGTTCGTGATTCTCCCCACACTTCGTCTCTGGTCCTAGTTCATTCTTTTACTCGTATGAGAAGGGAGGTGTCTGAGATCTACTCGAGGGGAGTCTTGACTGGATCTTCTTTTTCTATGTATTGGCGATGCACTCTTTGCTTTGAACTCAGCCGTTGACTGGGGCTTGGTCTGATGTGGAGAATGGAAGTTTGTGAATGTGTGCATCTGGACTCTCAATTGGGCTCAAGGTAGGAGTGATTCTTGCTGCGAGTGGGGGTGCCGGTTCCTATTCACGGTGGTAGTGGGGGGCTTAGCAGATGGTAAGTGGGACACCGTGCAGAAGGAAGAGTGGAGGGACAGAAAGAACTCAAGAAAGGGTAGTTGAGGGAGGAGTGCTTATAGTTGATGTCTCGAGGACGAGGAAGGACAGAGTTCTGGGATCTGATAGTTGAGAGCGATGGAGCGAGCGAAATGATGGCTAAGATGGCAAAACGGGGGTCGGATGGATGGTGCCCGTCTGTGTAGTGCCATTAGACCTTGGGAAGCTGACTCTATGAGGGATTAGTCCCTTGGAAGCCTGCCTCTCCTCTCTGTTCTAGTCTGTTCTGGACCTGGCTTATTATCTGACCGGACGAGTAAGGTTTAGCCGACGCGAAGTTGGAGCGAATGCAGTGAGGCCGGGGGGGACTAGGGGACTGTTGTAAGAGTACATGGTGGTTCGATCTGGGGACTGTTGTAAGAGTACATGGTGGTTCTATCTGGGGATGTGGTGGGAAGGCATCCACAGGTGGGGCCTTTCAAAATGTGGCCTGTGAATACAAGAAGGAGGGGACAACTATGTGAGTGAGCGTTATTTGCGATGGGGAGCCCTGGTGTTGGAAGAGTGGAAGACCGAATCTCTCTCCCTATCTGGAAAGTGACTTGGAATCTCAGAGTCGTACAAGTGATCAAGTGTGGTCCCTGGGTGGATGGTGTTCACGGTGGACAATGCAATGATAGTAGAACCAATTCAGAGTTATCAAGTTCAAGCAAGGAGAATGGGCAAGGGAAGAGCTCACTGTCGATCGGGATAGGGGAGGGGCTCAGTAGGTGGCGAGCCACTCTTTCTTCGTGAGATATGCAATAAAGTCTGTGAGATCGCATGGTGTGTTTTGACTGCTGAGGAGTATGGGTGTGGGAGTGCTCAGGACGGGGAATGACTCAGACTGGGAGGGGTCTTTTGCCTATTATGGTTGAGAGCGTAGATAAGGAATGAGTTAAAGGCGAACTCCGGGGCCTATCCCCACTGAAAAGAGTTCGACTATGTATGTAAGAGTCAAGGCGGGAGCCCAAGTAATCTGAGGGGCCCGAGATCTTTCTTTCTTTTAGATAAGCTTCTGTGTTGGCCGGGTGGATAAGTTGGTTCAATCTTTCTCACTCTTCTTTTTTTCTTCATGCCGAGAATTTGGCTAAGCGTTTCTAAGATCAATATGGCTGGAAAGAGAAGTGGAAACTGGAAGGATAACCGTGCCTAGTTTCAGCCTCTTCTTCCATCGCGGTGAAAAGGGATCGTTCATCCAAGCAATTTCTTGATTCAAGGAAGCATGCATGAAAAGCAAGTCCTGATGTTGTTTCACATACGTTCATGCCATTAATCAAAGTAGGTGAGATGGAAAGATTTTTGGTGCGAAACCTACTAGGCGGTGCTCGCCGCTCTGCTCTACGTCACTGTCGTTCGTGCGTCCACTTTTCTGTTCGCTCTTCTGTTCCCCAGTTCAATCTTCTTCTTTCTGTTCTCTTTCCTTCTTTCCACTTATCTGTCTCAGGTAGTTCAAGGAAGGAAGCTATGGGGTGCTCAGACTCAGTGTGGAAGTCGGGTCAGGAATGAAAGGGAATGCGACCAACAGGAATTCAGGTCTAGCTCCATGTCACCGAAGAGGGCATGCTTCAGAGTGGGGAGGAAGGCCGATGCTCTGTACCGAGGTAGAGAATCAGAGTGATTCGTACTGAAGGAGAATCACTAAATGAGTCGAATTAATGTAAAGACCTAAGAGAGGACTGAGAGTGGGCAGGCAAAGAGTAGCGGAGTTTAGTAGATAAGGAGCCCACGAAGCGGTACGAATGTACGTGATGCGGGAATGATTCAATTCAACTAAGCCCATGTGCGTACTTTGATCAAGAAGTAGGCGGCTTCCCCTACCTTCTAGTTAGTGTTCGCTGAGTTCGACCGACCCTCGTAATTTATTGAGGAGAGGGACAGAACAGGCCTGATCATCTTTCTCCTCATAGATGAGAAGTGAATGCCGAGCCTGGCCTTGAACGAGCATTCTTCAAAGAAGCAACTGACCCAGCTGATGCGCCTAAGCCCGACGTCTCTCTTATAAGACGGCAGCTGCTAATATAGATGTAGGTAGAATATGTGGAACGCTCAGAACAGCAAGAGCAGAGATACACTTATCATTAGCGGAGTCTACTCTTGAAGCAAGGGGAATGAAAGGAAAGGTAGGATGTCACAACTTCTGGCTTGCTACCTTCGGCAGGAAATAGGCAGGAGCTCGAACTGCAGAGTCTAACGGAGGTAGGAGAGACCACCATTCCTTCAGGCATCCAGAAAGGGGTGGGCCGGGGTCGCACTCTCCCTCCTTGGAAGAGCTAGAGTCGTTATTCCTTTCCCAAGTCCGAGTCAGAGGTGTCCAGAGGTCTTAGCTCAGCTTCTGTTAGAGGGGGCAGGGAAGGGTTCTTACTTGAGAATTGGAACTCTACCTAATCCGCACAAGAAAGAGAGCCGGGGCTCTTAAAAGATGGGGTGCCGGTGGTAGCTTCTAGGTCCACTAGGCTTGGAGTAGAAGTGCTCCTTACAGCTAATCCGGGCCGGTCCTATCCGCTGTAGAAGGGAGAACCGGACTTTGCTTTGATCTGCTCTTTCCGTTGGAACCAAGAGAGGATTGGCAAGTGGCAGGCTCCTTCTTGTGGGCTCATTATGCTTATCCATGCATGAGCGCTTGGCCCATCCACTATTAATGGCGGATCCTATCCTATTCCTAAGAGTTGGCAAAGACACTCAACCTACCTTGCTTGAAAGCCTCGCTATCGCATTCCCCATCCGCAGCGCAGAGGAAGAACTATCGTCAAGCTCGGCGAAGGGAAGAACTTAGCTAAGCGTACGGAGGAGAATTCACTGCGTCTTGTCCTCTTTCTTAGAACCGTAGGCGACTGCTTTAACCATTGGCAGCGTGCATGCTATGCTAGTATAAATAAAGAAGCAAGGAATAGGCAGTACGAGAAGAAATGAGGGATAAGGAGAGAGGCAAGCCCTTTCATACGGCCTCAGAGTGAATGGGGGAAGAGTGAAGAACCCAGAAGGTCAAGACTGCACGATGGAACTTCAAGCTAAGGTCGAGAATGCAAGAGAGTTTTGCCCAGTTTTGGGGACTGAGTAGAGTAGGATGGGGAGAGGTCTTAGTGAATCTTGAAGTCGTGTTCGCGCGCTAGGAAAGTTTCTCACTCCATTTCTTTTGGGGACAAAGAGCCCGCATCCGTAAGGTGCGGAGCCCACGGGGCGGTGGGAACTAGAGGTCTCGGAGCGGAACTAGAGGTTCAATCAAGCAAGTTCGGAGTTAGGGACGATTCATTCGCGAGTGCTTCAAAGATCGGGTGTCCTGCTATGCATCTTGCCGGTCCTCGGCACCAACGAAGAATGAGAGAATTCGATCTCAGTAGAACAGGCGGAGGAAGTAAATCAAGGTGCTACGCGCTATCGGGAATTCATGGAAGAGACCCATGGGAGACTCGAGAACATTCTTCATGCCTATGCTTACTCTGAGTCTGCCATCGAGACCTATTTCTACGCCGGACGAGTCTGCCAGCGATACATTTTAAATATATAAAGAAGGCGAGCTGAAGTGGAACGGCGATAGCTGGTCCGCAGCTGATTGAGTAATTGATGGGCTAAACTCCTGTCCAACTACGTTCTCGACCATGAACTGCCGGGTTCCATGCCCAAGAGAACCTACTCTCCATCTTTCTCTGAGAAGTAGTGGCATTCATTCCTGTCTTCACTTCAGTGAGTGTGATCTCGGGTTAGAAGTCTTGGTCGAAGACCATTGATTGGCACGCGACGCACACCTCTCTCTCCTTTTGCTTGCTTCAATGGTTCTCGCTAGTCAGGCGAGGGGGAAAGAAGTTCAAGTTCTTGGCTCTGAGGGACGAACGACAGTGACGAACGAGAGACCTTTGCCATGTGCCCGTGAAGCAGCTTTCGAATAGTGAGCCGACCAAAAGAGTAAATGGCCCTGAGGCCATTTACGACTGTTGTTGCGTGGAGCGGAATCTTGGGCTTCATAAAGTAGTGGAGCGGACAGCAAGGATAGGAGGAGCGAGCCAACTATGAGACACGCCAATGAAGAACGGCCCTCTTGAGTGATGCCTCAGATCTTCAGTTGGTGAATGATGTGGGAGAAAGATCATAGATGCGGTCAAGTCGGAGACATGAGCCGACATTCGATCTGAAGCGATAGCTACATGCGGCAGTCTCTACTGGAAGTGAAGAGTGGAGAAGCCGACGTCTACCATTGATGAATTCGTGCATTGCAAGATCACCATCGTTTAGTTGACTGCATGGTCTCGATCGTATGTCCTCATAAAGATCATATAATCTAAATATGTGCTCATGGGAAGAGAATGATATGAGAGAATAGGAGAAATAGACTTGTTAGGCGAATCTGTCTGAAAGCAAGATTGGGGGTTCGATCCGGTCAAATGAGTCTCGGAAGGCGGGGATCTACTCTAGTAGAGGGAATTGGCCTACGCTCCCCACCACACAAGTCAAGTCCTTCGCGGGTGAGGTTGGGACTTATAAGCATCTAGTGCCCTTAGAGTATCAATCAAATCAGTTCGACTTGCATTAGGCATTAGTCACGCAACTGCGAGATGAAGAGCTCATATCAGGTTGAAAGAAGCAGTCAGAAATGCTAAAGACCAGTCTACTTTCTTTCTTTCTATACTATATAGTTCATCTGGCGCATGGGAATGACCGGTGCTCTCATTTATCTGCTTCATTCATGCTTCCATTATCTCATTTCAACTAAAGAGACCTTCCTTTTATCCATTTATACTCGGGACTCTTGACAACTACTATATAAGAAAAGAAAGTCAGAAAAGAAAAAAGGAGAGCCCTTTCTTCACTATAAGTATGGGCCCAGTTCTTCTTCAACTCACTCCCTTTCGAGACAGTGAACACCAGTTGCTGACTCAGTAGAGGCTTGATCTGGTTTCAGACTCCCTTTCTTGAAGAGTTGGAATCCCTTGATTCACCTTGACCCCTAGCTACTTACACCCACCCATACATAAGCCTAGATTGACTTGAAGAAGCTCTTGGATCAACCATGTCCGATGTCGGAATCCCATCCATCCGAAGAGAGAACTTATTGGTGCAAGCGCGGCTAGTTATTCATAGTCCTCATTGTACAAGCATAGAAGTGAGTTCCCAACATGACTCTAGCTTACACTGGCTCCCTTAGATATAGGTTCTTGGTTTTAGGCTGGCATAAGAGTTAGGCGACTACATTGTAAAGCAGTCATTCGGTGAGAGAGGAGTCAATTATCCTAGTGGCTGTGCCGACTATAGTAGCAAGCACTATGAACAGGAACTGGAGCACTAATTGCCTTTAGCCAACTATTAGCCAACATAGTGTACTTTTCTATGCCGGGATCCGTGTTCGGGCCAAGCAATGGAAGCTCGCAATAGAGGAGTCGAGGTGCCAATTCAAATGAAAGTCTTAGTGTCGTCGTGACAATTCTCATTCTAGTCTTAGTTGTCGGCATCTAAAGTCAATCTCTCTAAGGTAGGGGTTCGGTCAAAACCATTCATAGGTGAATATGGGCTCAGTTGAGGAAGCAATATCATTGCATAGTTCGGGTGAGTGAGGTGGAGTTCCTTTAGTAAGTCTTATCCGCGTAGATAGTTCGACCGGGCTCTGATCCCTTCCTTTAGTCACACGTCGCTTTGCTCGTCCAATCCTTCCTTTAGTCAGACGTCGCTATCGCCTATGTATGAATTAAGGGCCTGACGTCACACGTCGCTTCGCTCTATCCTTCCTTTAGTCACACGTCGCTGTCGCTCTTCCCACAGCAGATTACAGTAATTGCTAACATGGCTTTAGGCCATTTACTCTTACCTTATCAGTCGAGCCTATCGGGTCTACGTACTCCCTCATATTGACGGTCGATCCCATATACAGTCGTTCATGGCTATTCAAAACTACGATACATTTATTACCCTAAAGGCGATCCCTTCGGCCCTTCCTTTAGTCACACGTCGCTGTCGCTCGTCCCTGACTTTCATATTTTTTAATCTCACAATGGAATTTGACTACCCAAGTCGATCCTATTGGGATAGGGCAAACAACGCTTACGCGGGATCTCGGTGCCTTCTCTTGAAAGAATAGAAGTTGAGTTCGAGTTGTTTATCATGCCGGATCAGAAAAGTCAAAAGACATACTAAAAGCTAGCGGACCTGCTCACGAGAGTCAGGCCAGCTCTGTAATGGGCAGACGTAGCAGGGCCATCTTCAAAAATATAGAAAAAAGAGCCGCTGGAGAAAACCAATTACGCTGGATTCAACATTCCATGGAGTATGTTGTGAGTTTGAATTGACCCGGTTAGCTAGAAGGTTCCTTTCGCTACCGTCCTAAGGTTCAATCAACTGTTGGTTTGCTTTAACAAGATTTCACTGAAGTGAACCCGACGCGAAGTTGGTGAAACCTGAGCGTAACTATGTCACGTGAAGTGAAGAACCTCTGCTTCCTTTTTTATACACCTTCTCTGATTTTTCCCCGGAGCACAAGAGCTAGGGTAAACTCGTCAGCTGGATAGCTATAGCCCAGAATGGGGGGAATCATAATATATATTAATATATATCGCTTTTCCGGGAACATTCGACTCCACTAACAAAAAGATTCTTGGATTCCGTCCTTCCCCCTGCCTCGACCTTTGCTCCCGGTTCCGGGTCAATGGAACTGCCTCTGCCTCTGGGTTTTCCCCTTTTCTTCTCTTTTTTTATCTTATTACCTGTCATCAAGCCTCCTACCCCGGATTTTTGAAGTCAATTTTGAGTAGACTCATTTCTAGGCTTCGCATCTTCATGAGAAAGACCCATGCCTCCGCTTATGGCTTTCATACCACCCATACGTGCTCTCCTTCTCTCGCCCCCCCCGCCATTGCCTTTGCATCGCAAAGATAAAAAAGGGTCTATGCCGAAAGAGACAAGAGACAAGGGTGCTGTATGTATGTATAAGTCCAAAAGAGCTATGATGGCTCTCGAAATGGAATTGGAAGAGCAAGACGAACTAGGGCTAGCACATTAACAGGATATTCCATTTGTGATAGCGCTGGCAGATAAACCAGATATGTAGGTTAGTTTTATCCTTCTCAAAGCAGTAATACCTATTAGTTAGTATGGTTGGCTAATTTTAAGTCTTACCTAGGTGTGCCGCTCGCCCGCAGGCGCGTATTAATAATTAATAATTAATACAAGAAGAGAGGCTTTCTTATCTTTTTTTTTAAGAAAAGTACTTTGAACCTAGCTAGGAGTGCTTCTATCTGGAGGTGGCTTCCGGCGCCCTATGCACGTAGCAATAAAGCAGACTAGGCCGACTTTTCGCGCAGGTGAAAAAGAAAATCCACCACTCGGGTCTTTAGACACTCGCCCTAATCAATAAGCGGGAGAGGGGGGGGGGAAGACGAGGAATAAAAAAGGACTCCGATTCAGGATAAAAGATCAGTGGAGCATGTTGGGTCAACTAGAAGCATCTCTTTGAAAACCATGGGTTTCATGCAATCGAATGCTATGTTGGCCTCTCTCTGTCCAACGTAGTGGCCGTTGATAGTTCCTTCCGCCATAAAAGCCAAAATCAGTAAGATTATGCTGAGCAAAAGAGGGTGAACTAGAATGAATTCTCTCGAATTTCAGATATTTATTACTTTGTCGTTTTTGAAGGGCATTTTCTACCCTATTAAGTAGGTTGGGCGGTGGGTGGTGAAGGAATGTTCCCTTCGGATGGATTCATTTTTCATCCTATCTTTAATGACCGACAAGACCAGACGCGTTGCTCCGGCCCAGTACGAGCCTCAGACAGAGCAGAGCCCTACGTTTGCTGCCGAGAAGAAGGGGCCGGGCCTTCTTTGAATATCCGGCATCCATCTTGATTTACTACTACATCTAGGGAAGCTCAGTTGGTAGCTAGTTCGTGACGTGCCGCTGCAGCTTCTTCCCCGTCGAGAGATGTCCCTTCTTCTTATCTCCAGCATCCTCCGCTCCGCTTTCAAGCTATCTCGAATCCCGTGGCGAGGGAGCAACTTACGTGATCTATTGCCTCATCTGGTTCCCTGTGTGCCTAGCTGAAAGGAGAGTAGTTACCTATGCCTAGCTAACTTGCGTGATAGCGTGACTGCTTTCCTACTCTCCTTAAAATTGATACCAATCGTTACATCATTTATCAACTAAGCCCACTCCAACCAATAGAGAACCATTAACTTCCTTCATAACTCATACGAGCCCAACAGCCTCTCATCCTCATGCAGTCTTTTCTTCGCTCTGTCCTCTCCTTGTTACTCGTTCAACCTAGGGCGCGTGAGAGAACGAACGAGAACATTAAGCCAATAAGCCGGTCCATCCCAAGGGCCTGCAGTCTCCGTGACGGAAAAAGCTGCATCGTTGACTCCAGAGAAGTAAGCGAAGGACCGTCGGTAAGCAGCTCCGGTAGTACGATTCTATCCGTTCGAGTCTAGGTCTACCGGTGGGTCGTCCTCTGAGTCACTCTCGCTCAGCATCGGGCCGAGTCAAAGTTGGGAAGAAACTCGTCTCAACATAACAATTCGCTTAGTCTCGCTACCTCTTGCTGCCTCGCCTCCTAAAAGCTCATTCGCACTGAAAGGGGAGTTCTGTTTTTAATCGACGATCTCATTCGTTAAGAGAAGGGAGAAGGGCTCTCAAATACCATACCTGTATATTTTGAAAGGAGAAATCACAAGGAAAGCGGATAGACCGTCGGTTGCTACAAAGAACCTAACAGAACTTTTGGATGGATTGAATCTTCTTTTTTTCGGTATGTCACAGAACCGTTCTCTAGACAAGAATCCAAGAAGCAAAGATACGCACCTTAGGCAGGTTTACATGAATATGCAGTTTTTTCGTCCTTACGCAGGCTATCGGATGGCTTTTTCCTCGCTACCTTCTGTCTTCCTAACTTTCTATATGGTAAAAGACTCACTTACGGTAGAGCTCTTAGAGTATTAAAAATACCACCACACTATCTGCACTCCTCGACACCTAAACTGGCACAATTGAATGATGTGTCTGGCCCAGGAAGACAAGAAAAAAGAACCCTCTCTGAGAGATCGCGCTTTCCGATGTTTTAATTGGGGCATCTTCACAACTTCACAAATAGTTACGAATCCCAACGTTTCAGCTCTGCCAGCAACTCGCCAACCGTCCTTGGGATTATGAATCTTTTTCTCCCTCTGGGCGAGCTGCTTCTAGGTTTTTTCAAGTATAGGAAGCGTCAGAGTAGTTGGCCCGGGAATATCTGCTCTTGTATAGGATTCGGCAGAAAGCGCACCGATGACGTCAAGCAATTGGTAGGACCTAGAGCCGGAGTCAAAAAGGAATGGCTTCGCCTGCCGCCCAAGTGCAATAGTGACATCTTGGATCGTGAAGAAAGTCTTCTGCTTTATGGCTGTCTTCCTCTTTCATTACTTCACTGTGACTACTGGCATCTTTGAGCAATTTTGACCTGTCTTTCTTGTCCACCTGTATCTCTGGCCAAGAATAAGAGTCCGTGTCTCTGGAAAAGGGTTTACTGACCACTCTGCTGAAGGCGTGTAGGTATAATAGGCGAAGGGGCGAAGAGCTGAGCCAAAGAGTAAATGGCCGTCAGCCATTTACGACTGTTGCTTGGGGCGAAGGGTACCCACTGGATAGGTGAGACGATAGTCGATTGGCGAAGAGCTGAACGAAGGGAAGGGGCGACTACAAGGAGACAGCGACCGATAGGTCGATTGTAGAGACAGATAGAGCTCGACTGATAAGGTAAGAGTAAATGGCCGTCAGCCATTTACGACTGTTGCTTGGGGCGACTACAAGAATATTTGAGACAGCGCAATACCGTTTTAGTTGGGAGATTGTAGACCCGATAGAGCTCGACTGCTAAGGTAAGAGTAAATGGCCGTCAGCCATTTACGACTGTTGCTTGGGGCGAAGAGCAACAATGAGCCAAAGAGTAAATGGCCCTGAGGCCATTTACGACTGTTGCTTGCGGCGAAGGG
>JBAMIE010000069.1:752457-766464 GCA_037177295.1 Kaempferia parviflora
TGAAAATAATATACGAGGGAAATGAAATAGCGTAGATCATGTGCAATGAAATCAAAGTGATGAGCAATAATAATGCACAATAAAAAGTACAATCTACGCTCATCAATGGTTTGATTATGACATCTTTGAATTTGTGTTTGATTTTGGGCTCAAATAAACTAATGAGGCTGAACTTCTTGGACTAGTTTAGAAACCTGAGAATTGTTCTCGAGGTTGAAAAACTTGTGTATGTCCTTAATGAGACTCTTCTCTTAAATCTAGGATATGATGCAACTTTAGACCAATTGCTGGCTCGTCAGAAGCATACGATTGATTCCGATCTTGGTAGTTGAATCAAGCTAGTATCGATGACTCTTGAGCTATAGAAGTAGCTTGTGCATATGGATGCTTATACTGTTATCGATCCTCTTCGTTAGATTTTTAATGGGTAAGCTACATCTGAAAGGTTCGAGGTCTCCAAGCTTATCTTTTGTTCAATGATGCTGGAGGTTTTATTTCTGGTGCAATTTGTACTAAAAATTAATGGCTACATTGAGTAGTTGTGATCACTTGGTTTTGCGATGGATCACAAATTAAGTATTGACTAATCCTGCATAGTTTGCCCAATAGTTATTCACAATTTGTGATGAACTATCGGATTAACAATTTCGAATCAACCATTCCCTAAATGATCAACATAGTCAAGACTGTGGAGCCTTCAATTAAGAAAGAACAAAAGACTGTGATGTTAGTAGACTTTTATAAGAAAGATTATGATGTGCATAGATTATGTATATTTTTATGCATGCTTTGACGCATATCTCTTTATTATTCAAGAGTATAATTTATGTTTATTGCACCTTAATTTATTATGATGACATACTTCCATTACTTTTGGACAGAGATCTACTCTTTGCTTATTTTCATTGATAAGATGCTTTCTGGAGAGAAAATGAAGTAAAAATACATTTAAACAACTTTGGAAGAAGAGCAGTAAAGTAAGTGGCCATGTCTCGCGACTTTGCCGTGTTCGTTGGAACATATCGGGGTCAAAATGAAGTTAAAATGGACTAAAATTGTATCCACACGACCTTGACTTGATGGGACACACGACCATGGGAATTTCAGGACAAGCTCACTCGGGAAAAATGCACTGCCATGGCTTTTATGCACGGGCGTGTAAAACTCCAAACTACACTACGGACCGAAAGTAAAACAGTCATAACTTTGCTCTCGGTTCATGTTTTGGGTTAATTCAAGTTGTAAAATGAAGAAGACATAATGCTCTAAAATTTATATTTGGACATGGCCATGCAAACCTGCAAGATTGTTCCTCTAATAGTGTATACAATGCACAATCATGGTAGTGAATTCAGAGCTAAGCTTCACACGACCGTGCACGACTGTGTGGACTTTTCCAGCACAAACCCCTACATGGCCATGTGAATTCACATGGCCATATGCATTGTTCATGCATGGTCATGCAGTTCACACGACCATGCGCCTTATTCCAGAGAAAAGTCTCACACGGCCATGCAGATCTGCACGACCGTGTGGCCACCAATGCAAAGCAGAACAACAGCTATATAAAGAAGGTTTCTCCCCCTTTTCTCTCATCTTTTGCTTAGGGCTCTAGCCTTAAGTTTGGAGGAGGGTTCTCCCCCTTGGGGGAACCCTAGATCTATCTCAAGAAGACCCTCCGACGATTTGTCCACCTCCGGAGCAAGGAGACACTCCGAAGACATTAACAACGCATAGACAAGCATCTCTTCTCCTCATTTCTTGTATTTTGGTTGTAAGAATGATATTATTCATGTCTTTGGTTTGTTCATCCTTTTTTATGCAGTAGATCTCAAGATCTAGGATGTAGGAAGTAGTTATGCGTGATGTTGATGTATGAACTATGTATTTGAACATTGTCTTTGTGCTATGAAATGCTTATGACATGTTCTATTTGTGTTATGCCTTTTCTATGTTTGAAGAAATGTGGATGATATAAACATGTAGATGTGAGAGATTTTGTCTCTATGTTAAGGTTGCTACAAGACTGGATTACCAGGAGATCCTTAGTGACAAAGGATACCCATTCAAGCGGACATATTATGCCCTTAGTTACAGAGGGCATCGATACTTACCCACTTCCTAGAGTCAAAAGATCTTAACATAGAGACTAATCCTTGTTAGGACATTCTAATTGGAGTTAACACTCTGGTGTTAGTGTTAATAAATGACTTGTGTAATATAGCGATTATATGATCGGGGAGGCTTAGTGACAAAGCTAATCTTTAACCGGACTTTATATATTATCTCTTTTATTTAGTAGTATTCAATATTGGTCACTTGTTTACAATCTCTACATATGTAAGCATGAAGTTAAGGATATGAATAATGCATATGGATATTAACTAGCATCATAATGAAACTGAAACCCTAGCATCTATTCATCCACCATCCAACTCCTCATACTCTTTTCCTCTCTCTTCTCTTTCCTTACCTTCTCCTCCTCTCTCTGTCAATCTAGCTCACAAGAATTCAACTAACTTTCTTTTGTCTAGATAACTCACTATGTAAAGTTAACTCGCTGTGCAAAGTTACTTGTGGCATTTCCGTACACTTGAGAAAGTACAACAAGTTTTTGGCACCATTGTCGGAGACTGTTTATATTAATATTAGTTGATTAACATATGAGTTACTCTAGACGTGATAACAATTTTTGTTTTTCCATATATATAATCCAAAAATATTTTACATTTTCTTTTTTATTTTCGTTATGTATTTTCTTTTGGTGTTAGTTTTGTATTTTTTTCCTTGAAAATATCGTGAGCACTAACATGTCAAGCATGTTTTCAAAATAATCTTTCTCACCCATACCTTTTGACGAAGACACATATGATTCAAACTCTGATAAATTTTTCTTATTTTGTACAAAGTGTGATAGAACGTCTTATTCAGCTGCTATATGTCTTCCAAAGAGCTGTCATCTTTCCCACGGAGTTTTAGAATTTATTCCAACCTTCACATCAAGATATGCCTGATTCATCTCCAAGTTTTTTAGCTATGAATGGGAAGACAATCAAACTTAGAATTTTCACCCCCAACATATTCCTGAGAAGGATGAGCAGTTCCAACCGCAGTAGCTAACAACTTCTGACTAGCCTCAACACTACAATTAATGATGGTTGAATCATCAAAATTTTGATTATAGTTGTATATAAGTTGTTGAGTTATTTCCTCAAGTAAATTAGAGTGTATCAGAATTTTATGATGATTCACAATCAAGTGAATTACATCAGCTGAAACTCGATGAGATGACTGACTTGGAGGACTCTCAACACTTAGATATTCTTGCTCCTAGTCAGATGAATACCACAACTAAAGAATTCTTAGTGTAACTCGGGTTTAGGTGCTACGGAGATTACTACAAATTGATGACAACATTGTCTCTAAATCTTCATCCCTCCAAGCCTCCTCTATTCCTCTGTGTGATATAGATGATGTTGTAATAAGAAGTGTATCGGACTGTATTATAGAAGCAGTATCTCATGAATTACCTCCTATATCCACACAACTTGATACTATGAGTTTTGCAAGAATTGAACATGCTGTGGATTAATGTATTGGTGACTGTAATGTGGAAGTAGTACTCCAAGAATCACTACCATTAGTTGCACTATTACCTCAACTAGAGCTAGAACCATCATTTGATCATGATGAAATCACATCCACTTATTCATATCTTACAGGGAATTAACTTTTAGCTATGCAATGTAAGTATTTCTAGTGATCTTTATGAAACCCTTATAGAAGTACCCACATTTAATTTTGTTGGATGTAATTTAATTTTTGATACATACTCAATTCATATTAATATGGTTCTAGTTCTATCTTATATAACGTGCTTGTGGGAGGTATATTTTTTCCTTTAGGTGTGCAGATTCTCATGGAGCCTATAATTTAAAGCTCAATCTGAACTGTCTCCGACCTCCGGAAAGAACTCACAAGGAGACGAAGATGGAGAGAGTGGTGTTACACTACATTGATTGTATGACGACAACTCTCCTCATAATAACATGAGTTATTAGAAGAACAGTCCGCAAGTACTCTACTCCGGCCTGATCGAGATTTAGATGAGCCCAAATAAGGGGTTAAGTTAATGACCTTAAACAAGCACTTTTTGGGAGGCAACCCAAGTTCAATTTTACTTTCATTGAATTCTCAGTTTCTTGCTAGTTTTTTTTCTTTGTTCATAATAACCCAATTCCTCTACTTTGTTTTTCTTGTCCAATTTTCTTTTTCAAGATTAATTGATTAGGAGAAGTGTGTAGATAGAGGAGAAATTTCAAAGTTTGAATGACATTGATATATAACACGTTTCACTTGGTAACTCCTCTTCCTTTCATATCTCCTTCGTATTTGATTATATTTTCATTGGGATAATGAAAAGTTTAAGTCTGGGGTGATGCATATATATGCATATTAGGTTATACGTTAGTTCTTTTCATAATAAAATTTTCTAGTTACATCATACATCATACATCATGTCATTGTTGCTTGTTCCTCAGAGTAAACTACTAGCACGTTTTCATCTAGATATTTATGTTGTGCTTTGGCATGCTAGTATGTCTTTTGATCTATGTTTTCCTATCCTTAGTAGCATGAAGTGAGCATTAGTTTAGTGGAAGAATTTGTGTATTGGCCTAGTTTTTGATCTTTTTACACTTTGCTTGACTTTGATGGTAGATAATTTTGAAAATAGTTATGATTTATATAACCAAACTAGTACTCTTGCTTCTAAAGTGACCTTTCAACTACATTTTAGTTACTGAATAAACTTGGATTATGTAAGTTCATTTGAAAAATAGAAATCTCAAAAAAAATGAGGCTTGCTTAAGTATGACAATTTGTTTTAAAAACACTCAATTAATAATAAGGGATTCTAAAAAAAAATTATTATCGTGAGTGGAAGCTAGTAATTTATACATTTGAGATCGAGTTAGGTTACTATGGAAATGAATACTATGTTTCTCTTGATACCGAGTATTCCTTTGAGACCTTGTGTATTTTGAATGAGATGAACTATGTGTGTGGTAGGAAAGTACCTATTGCTGGAAGTATGAGGAACACGGTTAGATGACGAAGTGACTAGGAGTAAAGATTGATACTTAAAAAAGTTTGAGCCACTTATTACACGGAGAACTTCTACTTAGGTCATAAAAAAAAAGCAGGGTTCGAATCCTAGAAACAGCCTGTTATAAAAAAGTACGGTAAGGATGTGTACAATGGATCCCTCCCCGGGACCCTGCATGGCAGAAGTTTTGTGCACCGGGCTATTTTTTTTTTTTACTTAGGCCATATGCAAATATTTTTTGTATCATGCTCATAAATGAAACAACATGATAAGGTTATATTGATTCATTAGGGATTTATTACATACCATCTACACACATAAATCTAGATTGTAGGTTTTGCTTTAAGTTTGGGGGTGTGATGTGCGTAGATTATGTATATTTTTATGTATTATTAATGAGTATAATCTATGTTTATTGCACCTTATTTTAATATGATGACATACTTCCATTACTTTTATACAGAGATCTACTCTTTGCTTGTTTTCATTGATAGGACACTTTTGGGAGAGAAAATGGAGCAAAAATGTACATTTAAGTAACTTTGGAAGAAGAAT
This sequence comes from Kaempferia parviflora, assembly GCA_037177295.1. Lineage (NCBI taxonomy): Eukaryota > Viridiplantae > Streptophyta > Magnoliopsida > Zingiberales > Zingiberaceae > Kaempferia > Kaempferia parviflora. The sequence continues at coordinate 758,120 of JBAMIE010000069.1, forward strand.
AGTAAAGTAAGTGGCCATGTCCAGCGATGTTGTAGGGTTCCTTGAAATATATCGGGGTCAAACGAAGTCAAAATAGATCCAAATTATATCCACACGACCATGATTTGATGGGGCACATGTCCATGGGAGTTTTAGGATAGGCTCTCATGGGCAAAAGGCATGGTCGTGGCTTTTATGCACGAACATGCCAAACTCCAAACTACTACCGGACTGAAAGTAAAATAGCCATAACTTTGCGTTAGTTTTGGAGTTTTGGGTCGATTCAAGTTGCAAAATGAAGAACTCTTAAAGCTCTAAAATTTCCATTAGACATGGCCGTGTAAATTCACACACCTGTACCCTTAACCGTGCATATAATGCACAACCGTGGAAGTGAATCCAGAGCCAAGGCTCCCCTCCCCCATGGCCGTGCAAATTAGCACAAACCCCTACATGGCCGTGTGAATTCACATGTCCATATGCACTATTCATGCATGGTCATGTAGATTTACACGACCATGCGCCCTATTCCAAAGAAAAGCTCCACACGACCGTGCAGATTTGCACTGCCTTGTTGCCACCTGTGCAGAGTAGAACAACAACTATATAAAGGGGTTTTCTCCCCCTTTTCTCTCATCTTTTTCTTGGGGCTCCACCCCTAAGCTTGGAGGAGGGTTCACCCCCTTGGGAGAACCCTAGATCTATCTCAAGAAGACCCTTCGGCGATCTGTCCACCTCCGGAGTAAGGAAACACTATGAAGACATCGACAACGCATAGATAAGCATCTTTTCTTCTCATTTCTTATATTTAAGTTGTAAGAATGATATCATTCATGTATTTGGTTTGTTCATCCTTTTTTATGGAGTATATCTCAAGATCTATGATGTAGGAAGTAGTTATGTGTGATGTTGATGTATGAACTATGTATTTAAACATTGTCTTGTGCTATGGAATGCTTATGACATGTTCTATATGTGCTATGCCTTTTATGTGTTTGATAAAATGTGTGAATGATATAAACATGCAGATGTGAGGGATTTTGTCTTTATGTTAAGATTGTTGCAAGGCTGGATAACCGGGGGATCCTTAGTGACAGAGGATACCCATTCAACTGAACATATTATGCCCTTAGACACAAATGACATTGATACTTACCCACTTCCTAGAGTCAAAAGATCTTAACATAGGAACTAATCCTTATTAGGACATTCTAATTGGATTTAACACTCCGGTGTTAGTGTTAGTAAATGACTTGTGCAATATAGCGATAGTATGACCGGGGAGCCCTAGTGACAGGGGTAATCCTATAACCTGACTTTCTATATTACCTCCTCTATTTAGTAGCATTCAATACTGGTCACTTGGTTAGAATTCCTACAAATATAAGCATGGAGTTAAGTATATGAATAATGCATAGGGATATTAACTAGCATCATAACGAAACCGAATCCCTAGCATCTATTCATCCACCATTCAACTCCTCATACTCTTTTCCTCTCTCTTCTCTTTCCTTACCTTCTCCTCCTCCTCCTCTCTCTCAATATAGCTCACAAGAATTCAACCTGCCTTCGTTTGTCAAGATAACTCATCGTGCAAAGTTAACTGGTGCTTAATCGACAGTTCCTGTGGATACGATAATCTTTTATATTACTTGCGATATTTTCATATACTTGTGGAAGTACAACATGTTCTAAGCCGAAGGGAAGAAAAAGGCTATGAAGGAAGAATTGATACAAAATGGCTCACGTCACCATTGTGGCAAGATGAGTCACTGGCGAAGAAACTGAAAGATATATCTTCAGTCATTAAAGAAGAAATCGACATCCGATGTCCCATTTGCTTTAGGTATCTTTGTTATTATTTTTCATACTATTTCCTCAGACATTCGGATATTGGATACAGAGTGTGACTCACATAAATTCAATGACATACAGGGGCTAATGAATAGCAAAAGACTCGTCAAAGGATGATCAAATTTATGAGTTGACAATAGAGCAAAGGTTGCAACTATGACCATTAGAACATATTTTTTAAAACTTACTAGTGGACTTGTCTTAGAACTGGATGATTGTTATTTCATTCCTGCATTAATAAAAACATTATTTCTATTTCTTATTTAGATAGAAAAGGTTTCCATTTAACATTTAGTAGCAATTAGTATTACATAATTTTGAATGACGTTCTTTATGGAATTGGAACATTATGCAATGCGATCTACTAGATAGATATATCCAATGACATATTCAATATAAAAGTGAGCAATAAACATGCTTGAATGGATGATCAGTTAACCTACTACTCATGGGATTGTCGTCTTAGTCATATAAGCAAGAAATGCATGTCCGAACTATAAAAGGTTGGCAGTTTAGAATCATTTGAAATAGATTCATTTGATACAAAGGGTTGACATATTCATTTGAATTAGATTCATTTGATCTATGATCAGGGTCATTCTGATTTTCTTCAAGGAGTAGACCATACTTCACAAGTAGTTTTGCGACCCTATCCGATGTCCTTAAAGTGTGTTCTTGTTCAACTGACTATTAGGGTGTGGGTTTTATTATTTCAGTTGTGGAATCATCTCGAACCTCTTCTAGTTCTATCATCCTGCCTTTTCTGTCTAATAGACAATCCTTGTCCAAGAATGTGGCATTTCATGAAACAAATACTTCTGTTTTCTTGGGATTATAAAATAATATCCAATAGAGTTCTTTGGATATCCCACAAAATAACACAAAGTAGATTTAGTATCTAGTTTGTCTCCCACTGCCTGCTTCACATAAGCAGGACATCCACATATCTTTAAGTATAAACACTTAACAGGTTTTCCCATCTATATCTCATATGGTATCTTTTCTACTGCTTTTGTATGGACTTTATTCAACATCATTGCTATAGATTCGAGTGCATAAACCCAAAACGATGGTGGTAAATTAGTGAATCCCATCATAGATCGAACCATGCCCATTAGTGTTTGATTATGAAGTTTTGACACACTATTAAGCTGTGGTGTTGCAGGAGGAGCCCATTGTCTCATTCTCCTTTAGATAGTCCTTGAACTCAGTACTCAATTATTTTCCACCTCGATCTAATCGAAGTTTCTTAATACTTTTTCCATTTATTTTTCTACTTCATTTTTAAATTCTTGGAACTTTTCAAAAGATTTAGACTTATGTTTCATCAAATATACATACCCATACCATGAATAGTTATTAGTAAAGGTAATTAAGTAGTAATAACCATATTTAGTGCTAACACTTAGCGAGCTACATATATCAGTATGGATAAAAACCAATATATTATGAGCATATTCCACTTGACTTTTAAAAAGGGTCTTAGTCATTTTTCCTTTCAGACAGGATTCCCGAGTTGGTAGGGATTTTATATCCGACGAATCAAACAATCTCTCACCTATTTTTTTAGTCATCTTTCTTTAAGAAATATGACCTAGTCTAGCATGCCATATGTGTGTTTGATTTCAACTATCTTCTTTTCTTTGTTTTTTGATTGCCCATAGATATTGTTTACTGGCCATATCTTTTAATTTTAAGTTATAGAGATCATTTTCTAATTCGCTAGTCCCAATTAAACATTCATCCTTGTAAATATTGCAAACGCCTTTTGCAAAAAGACAAGAATAACCATATCTATCAAGTATAGAAATAGAAATAATATTTTTTACTAAGTCTAGAACAAATAAAATATCCCTCCCTTAAATAAAATTTAAAATTATTTCTCAAAATCAAGGTAATATCTCCAACAGCTTTTGCAGCAACTCTTTCTCCGTTTCCAAGTCTTAGGAAGGTCTAACCGTCTTTCAATCTTTTACTTCTTGCCATCATCTGCAAATTATTGCAAAGATGAGAACTACATCCGGTATCCAATACCTAAGAAGTAGAGTTAATAGAGACTTTAACTTCTATATAGAGCATACCTTTGCCAGACTGCTTCTGGGCAAGACACTCCTTGTAATTGCGTCTCCAATGTCCAAGCTTGTTGTAGTGGAAACAAATTTGTTCTGAATGATTAGGCTTTGTGGCCCTTAGATTCTTAATACGCTTGATCTTCTTCATAGGGGCAGAAGACTTCTTTCCTTATTCTTGGGTCCTTTCTTGGATCCAAAAGATGAACCCACAAGGAAAATAGATTTTTCCTTTTTCGTGGTCGCTTCATAATTTACAAGCATGTTGACTAGCTCTTCAAGTGTCACATCAACTTATTCATATTGAAGTTGACCACAAAATTGTCAAATGAGGTAGGGAGAGAAAATAATGATGTGTATCAATAGCTCGTGTGGAATAACCAAGTCAAGGTTCACTAACTTCTCAATAAGACTAATCATCTTGACACCATGCTCATGGACTGAAGCCCCATCTCCATACGAGCAGTAATGAGCTCCATGACAGTTGCGTGCCTAAATGAACGAGTCTGTGTACCATACAACTCTTGCAGGTGTATATGAATATCTTTAGCATTCACCGTCTTCTCGAACCGCCTTTGCAGTTCATTTGACATTGAAACCAACAAATAACATCTTGCATGGAGATTATGGTCCAACCGTTTTTCAAGTTTTGCCAACTTATTAGGGGTGTCTTTGATAGGAGCCTCTTTTGGAGGTGTCTCATTTAGTGTATATGCAATCTTTTCAGAAGCCAGAACAATTTTTAAGTTCCTTAACTAGTCAGAATAGTTAGGTCGAGTTATGTTTTTTTGATTTAATATCACAGATAGTGAATTTCGAGATGCCATATCAAAAATATACTAAAATAAAAATAACTAAAATTACTGACAATTTTAAATAATTCATAAGAATAAGTAATAAAGTGTCGCTCCTTCCATCTTCATCTCTTTGTGAATTTTTTCTGGAGGTCTGAGATGGTTCAGATTGAGCTTCCAATTATTTGTTCCAAGAAATCTTCTACACCCAAAGAAAGAGAACACCTCCCATGTACATGTTAGATAAGAGAAAGCTAGAATCATATCAAGCTTAATAAAATATTTATCAATAATAGAATCACATCCAACAAAATCAATTGTAGGTACCTCTAAAAAGTTTTGTAAAAGATCACTAGAAATGCTTACCTTAGATTGTTTAACCTGAGAGATCTAAACAAGTGGATGTGAGTTCTTCATGATCAAATAATGGTTCTAGCTCAAGCTCAGGTGGTAGTTCTACTAAAGGTAGTGATTCTTGAGGTACTGCTTTCATAATACAGTCCCCTACACATTGATCTACATCATGTTCAATACTTGGAATTTTTATAGTATCAAGTTCTTGTCCCACAAGTGTATAGGTATATCGAAGTAATATAAAAGATATCGTATCCATAAAAAATTGAGTTCTAAGCATTAATAGGTGTGCTCACATAGACTCGCTAGATAATGTCTAAAGTAGTGTGACAGAAACTAAGTACAAACAAGTAAGAACTAGTAGTAGAAGAAAGTGAGAGAGAAAAGAAGAAAGGAAACTAAAGTCTAAAAGCATATCTTGAGTGTAGGTTTCATTGTGTCAGATGATTGATATAAGATGATTAACCAATCTCTAATTTCCATTCCTAGATTTGTAGGTACCCCACATATGTACCAAACATTTTCCATCGGAGAGTTGGTTAATCTTACTTATTCTACCCTAATGATAGCAAGAAGAATAGCTAACTTAGAGAGTCAGGTTAAATGATTACCCCTATAACTAGGGCTCCTCGGTCATACGTTTTTAGATTAACACAAGCTCTTCCTAACATTGAGTTAAGATTGATCAAGTCCTAAGGGAACCTTGCATAATCATGATCCATACCAGAGTTTCACCCATAGACAAACATGAGTAGGGATGCCCTCTACCACCAAGGCCCCTTCCACATGTGTCTAGAACTACTCTTCCGTTTAAAGATAACCATGCATCAATGTAACAAATCAATGTAGAATAGGTCCAAACCATACTAAGATTCATTATACAATCCCAAACTATCCAAGAACATAATAATCATTGCACAATTCACAAAGGTTATAGCCTATAAAATTCATACACAACATCTATGGACATGAATCACAAATGTCAAATACAATTCCACCCAGTTCAAAGATATGCATAAAGAAATGACACATGTCCTAGAACCATCATTATATTCACAAACAATCGAAATATAATCCAAAAACATTCATTCAAATCCAATTAAGACAACATCCACAAGATTACATCAAACCATTACAAAGACCAAATCTAAGGATCTCATCAAGAAGGGATTAAGGCCAATATCTAAGAAGGGAGGCAATCCCTTCTTGATGAGATCCTTAGATTTGCTCTTTGGAATCGTTTGATGCAATCTTGTGGATGTTTTCTTTATTGGATTTGAATGAATGTCGTTAGATTATATTTGGATTGTTTGTGAATATAATGATGGTTCTAGGACATGTGTGATTTCTTTATGCATATCTTTGATCTTGGTGGAATTATATTTGATCTTTGTGATACATGTCCATAGATATTGTGTATGGATTTTATAGTTTATAACCTTTGTTAATTGTGCAATGATTATTTTGTTCTTGGATAGTTTGAGATTGTATATTGAATCTTGGTATGGTTTGGACCTATTCTACATTGATTTGTTACATTGATGCATGATTGTCTTTAAACGGAAGAGTAGTTCGTAGATTCATGTGGAAGGGGCCTCGGTGACATAGGGCATCCCTACTTATGTTTGTGTACGGGTGAAACTCCGTACAGACCATGATCATGCAAGGTTCCCTTAGGGCTTGATCAATCTTACTTAACTCATTGTTAGGAAGAGCTTATGTTAATCTAGAGACGTATGACCGAGGAGCTCTAGTGATAGGGGTAATCCTTTAACCAGACTCTCTAAGTTAGCTATTCTTCTTGCTATCATTAGGGTAGAATAAGTAGGATTAACCAACTCTCCGACGGAAGATGTTTGATATATATGTGAGGTTCCTACAAATCTGGGAATGAAAAATAAGAATTGGTTAATCATCTTATATCAATCATCCGACACTAGGAAATCTACACTCAAGATACTCTTTTAGACTTCTGTTTCCTTTCTTCTTTTCTCTCTCACTTTCTTCTATTGCTAGTTCTTACTTGTTTGTACTTAGTTTCCGTCACACTACTTTGGACATTATTTAGCAAGTCTATGTGAGCACACCTATTAGTGCTTAGAACTCAGTTCCCTGTGTGGAATGAACTCTACCCCTCATTCCTCGTGTTGAGGCCCACTCCGATACCATTGATGTCCAATAGCTTTTATAGTAATGGCTGGATCTACTACTACCTCGTCCATTGAGTATAACAGAGCAAACGATGGTATAACAATGAAGATTGGGATGATACTTGGACATATGGTCCAAATAATCTTGATAGTAGTTCCATGAACAATCCTTTGCGGTAGAAATGCAAGAAGGCGCGAACCAAGATCCGTGATACGAAAACCAAAATAAGAATGAGGAAGAAAAAGATATCGTGATGTAAGTCAATGATTCCTTGCTCTTGTCTTGTAAGAAACCATGCCTATATAAGTTTTGCTTACCGAAGTGGTCTTACTAAAAGTAAGCAATCAGTTCCAAGTGACATGGCTTTTCACTATTTCTTTCCAGAGAAGGTTGCTTATCCAGCCCAGCCGATCCATTGTTTATGTGGCAGTGCGATGCAACTGAAAAATGTAAGCTCCTTTTTATTAGTAAGGTATAGGTTGGGGAAAACTCCAAAACAGCGGGTTCCACTTACCTTATATTATATAAATTTAGAAAGGGGCACCCCTACTTACCCCTAATAAGCTAGCGCGCAATGACAGCCGTTGTTGCTTGCTGCTTTGCTTGTAGGCTCAAAAATCTCTCTTTCGCCTTTCCTCCCTGTCTCCATTCTGATTGATTCGCTTCTTCCTTCGCTTAAGTGCCTCACACGATCCTTGTTGTGTTGCATTTTGTGATCCTCCGCTTCAGTCTGCGTTTTTTCGGATAGCCGGGATCTGACGTTGATTTCTAATTTAAATGTCCGCTCCAGGTTTTGGATGACCCATCTGGTTAATTCAGCTTTCACTGCTTACAGCCCCAGCGGTTGTTCGGCGGCATATTCCCCGTCTGTGTGTCTCACACTCCCAAAGCATATTTCTTATTTCATATTTAATTTTACTAGAGATAGATAGAGTACACTTATAGATAGCATAGATTGTGGTTGTTCACTCAAGGCAAGGGGAGCCAAATGAGAACTAGAATCTTCACACTGTACTAGCCACGGGCTGAGACCGAACTGAACTTTAGTAGAAAGGAAACCTCACCCATAGGAATGCCTGAAGGAAAGGTAGCACCGAGGCCTTCTCGATCAAGTTCACGCGCATTCCTTGATTCTGGTCACCAA
>JBAMIE010000069.1:766564-778420 GCA_037177295.1 Kaempferia parviflora
CCAAGATCCGTGATACGAAAACCAAAATCAGAATGAGGAAGAAAAAGATATCGTGATGTAAGTCAATGATTCCTTGCTCTTGTCTTGTAAGCAACCATGCCTATATAAATTTTGCTTACCAAAGTGGTCTTACTAAAAGTCAGTAAGCAACCAGTTCCAAGTGACATGGCTTTTCACTATTTCTTTCCAGAGAAGGTTGCTCATCCAGCCCAGCGGATCCATTGTTTATGCGGCAGTGCGATGCAGCTGAAAAACGTAAGCCCCTTTTTATTAGTAAGGTATAGGTTGGGGAAAACTCCAAAACAGCGGGTTCCGCTTACCTTATATTATATAAATTTATAAAGGGGCACCCCTACTATACCCCTAACAAGCTAGCGCGCAACGGCAGCCGTTGTTGCTTGCTGCTTTGCTTGCAGGCTCGAAAATCTCTCTTTCGCCTTTCCTCCCTGTCTCCATTCTGATTGATTCGCTTCTTCCTTCGCGCAAGCGCCTCGCACGACCCTTGTTGTGTTGCATTTCGTGATCCTCCGCTTCAGTCTGCGTTTTTGGATCCGACGTTGATTTCCGATTTAAATGTCCGCTCCAGGTTTTGGGCGGCCCATCTGGTTAGTTCAGCTATCACTGCTTACAGCCCCAGCGGTTGTTCGGCTGCGTACTCCCCGTCCGCGTATCTCACACTCCCAAAGCATATTTCTTATTTAATATTTAATTTTACTAGAGATAGATAGAGTACACTTATAGATAGGAGAGATTGCGGTTGTTCACTCAAGGCAAGGGGAGCCAAATGAGAACTAGAATCTTCGCACTGTACTAGCCTCGGGCTGAGACCGAACTTAACTTCAGTAGAAAGGAAACCTCACCCGTAGGAATGCCTGAAGGAAAGGTAGCACCGAGGCCTTCTCGATCAAGTTCACGCGCATTCCTTGATTCTGGTCACCAATTGAATATGGGAGAAGGTTTTGTTCTATCCTGAGAGACAAGAGAACAGCTTTAAGATTTCTTCTTTTCACCTTAGACCAACTGCCTAGGCAAGGAAGACTCATTCTGCACAGTCTGATCCAACAGCTAGGAATGAGAAAGCACTTTTGAAGCTGGAAGAAGAGCAGAGGCAGCTAACCGGATGGCCGTCCTCACATACATATACTTGAATCTGAGAACCAGGGGTTAGCGACCCCGTAGCTCAACGTCGAAGTACAACGATTTATTCTAGACTAATAAACCGAACCACGCCTTTAGCACTAGCTGCAGGAGAAAGGATACGTAGGAGAATTGATAGATTCGGAAGTGAATTCGGCTTTTAGGGAGATACCCGGATGGGGGTACTGGCGTAGACTTCACTCTTAGAAACCTTGGAAGAATCTTATCTAAACTTACATTACAAAGAAGGGCCAGATAGAGATAGGTAAAGCCGTAAGACCAAAAACCCTACTACTTTATCTTAAGTATCTGCAATCGCTAGGCGGAGGAGTGAGACCCGCGACACCCATCCTACAATATCAGATTATCCACGAACTGTCGCTATGGGATTCCGCATTTTCTCGTAACCATACTTAAACATTAGCCCAGGTTAGAATAGCTTGTATTGTAGCTTTTTATCATTGGGTAGCTATAGCTATATGTTACTACGGTTGTTTCGGGAGACAAGCTACCTGGGGCACCTTCTGACTTTCAGTTTCAATCAAGATGGAACCTATAAATAAGATCTAGCACTCTCTTGCCGGGCTGCTAGGGGCATGAAGGTTGGTTTACGATCTACCGCTTTCTAGATGTTTAAGAATTGCTCTCGTTCTGTAGTCTTAGGACTTGCTCTCTGCCCGCCTCTCTATGGATGGATAGGTCAAGCCTGCTTTGCTTAAGTTAGAGAAGGACCTCTTGGCCATTGTCTCAAGAGCAGCTACCGATGCGAATCAACCAATAGCAGCGGCATCTTACAACCTATTTCTTATCCTATGCTTATCTCTCTCTCCTACGCTCTTCGATAGCTGCTTGGCTTACAGGAACAATCATTCGACTAGCTACGAGTGATCGATCTAATCCATTATAATAGAGCCTGGCGTGCTCGAATCCTACAGTTCGGACCATTACCGTACTCTTTTCTATAAAACAGTTATGGCGAAGAAGGGGACGCTACTAGATCTCGTAGGAAGGGGAAGAACTCTATTTTACAAGTCTAACTCATGTTAGAAGTTCAGTCTGCTGAGTCTGATAGGCAAAGCTCGCGTCTGATGCCTATGATTGAAATCCAACAAAGAAAGTCGATTGGACACCAGGCCTCTTGGCACTTCGGACCGAGTCTTCCCTTGGAAATGCCCACTTGCTTTGAAATGACTCCTTGCGAGCCCCTTGAGGAAGACTCTAGACTTGAACCTTTTAGACGAATCCTCGCCCCCCGAAACTTGGCACTTTTGGTTTTGCACGTCTCATGAATCTTCTAATCTGTTACCTGGAACTCAAACTCTTCCTCCGGGCAGCGTTCAGCCAAACACCCTCTTGTTATAGAATCTGTTGTTCAATGTTCAAAGAGCAGATTATTAAATCATAGAGTTAGCGTGACAACACAATCTAAGCTGAGTTCCGTTCAGTCTAATTCATATGATAAGCGGTTCAGTGTGATAACTGTTCAAAGTAGGAATCCGAAAACCCGGGTTGGCCCATTCCTCTTGCCTTTGAACTCAGCCTTCTTTTGAACCGATAACTGTCGTACACGAAAGGAGCTTCACCTATGCTAAGAAAGAGGCTTGGATTCTTAAGGATCCCCTTTTAAAGGAAAGCCTTACGTTTTCTCTTAGACATTCTGTGGGAGGAATCTGGACTAGGCGATCAAGGCATATCAACCTCAGTGCGCTGTCCAAAGAAGATCAGTAGGATATAGGAGCATATTTTCATAAGGAAATTCTTCTACGCCTAAGCAGTGGAGCACTATCGAATCTGTGCCCTCATTCCTCTCAATCCCCTTAGCCAAAAAAGACAGATTCTTAAGAGCCTCTCGAAACTGGTATGTAACTCGGTTCACTGAACTCGGTCACGGAAAGACGAGTCGAACTATAGTGGATAGCGGCTTCTTCTTCTTAAACGCATCCCTCTTCTTTCGCTCCTAAATCAAGAGAAGGGAATTCCTCAGAGCTGACCAGCCACAAAAGGACTACTTCAGTCTATTCGTTCGCGCCCCTTGCGAAGCGGCAAGAAAGGAAAAGTCAGTAGCAAGTCGAGAACCCCGTTTGGAAGATAGAAAGCATTCCTTTAGCACAGTACGGTAGCAGTCCTGTCATTCCGGTCAAGCCCAGGGAAGGAAAGGAGGCCTGTTGCTATTGAATCCGGAATAAGGCAATCCTTATTCTAATATGCCAACATAAGCAAACAAGCGGGGATGCATCGAGCCCTATTAGAAGGATGTGCACATAGGATTCATCTTTCAACGGCATTTCCGACATGAAACAGAATGAGAAAGAAAGAGTTAGCAGACGGGCTTTTCTTTAATGTATTTATATAAGGAGCTGTTTTCGCATCCCCTGCCCACAACCTCTTGAATCAAAATCAAGGACAGTGTGCCCGCCAAAGAAAAAGAAAGACTGAACGGCAGATTCTGTTGAAGGGGCGTAAAGTTGACGAAAGGAGGATTCATTTCATGAAAGCTTTTGAATTCCCCAATCGCTCTAATGAGACATTAGGAAGATAGAAGGATCTTGGTCACGCTACCAGGGGTGATGGTCTTATGACTGTCCAGGGTCGACCTGGTGGGTCTTCGAGTGGCGCAAAGAAAAGTGCTCGATCGGGTGATCTTTCGGATGCCACCCCTCTTTGTTAACGAAATGGGCTACGTCACTCAATATGAATGATCTAGAAATGGGAAGTCGGTTGAAGCCTTTGAATGACCCATAGGCTTTGGGCTTCGATGGCTGCTTGAAAGACGCAGATTGGGAAGTTGGCTATGGTCCGTCGTGCATTGTGCAGACGACTGATGGCTTACGTTGCCAAGAGGGTGAGACAAAGGAAAGGGCTGAAAAGGATGGTACCCAGGATCTCACTATTACCTATGCATGTGCAAGAATGCGATACGGTAGAGGTCGATGTGTCATTGGGACACTTTGCGTGGTAGACCGGTCCCGAGTGCTGTTACCACTCATACGGAAGAAATGCCATGATGCTCTCTTGTGGCAATTGAAGTGGAACTTCACTTCAAGGGGATGTGATGTCTGGTGTGGCGAACCGTCATCACTACTGCAGGAGAGAGCTGCAATGAGACTCGCAGCGGAAGTCGAGTTAGACGACCGCGTCCTGTTGCGTTCACGGGCGAAGACAGGACTCAAGCTTCGTAGTTAGGGCAAAGTACTGGCATGCTGCTATTGGTAGACTGATGAAGTCACAAAGGCTGAATTGGAAAAAGTCGCTTCATAAGGGTTTGGCATGAGTTAGCGGGAGACTCTGTGACGGCTCACTGGTTGGTGAGAACGCTGGATGAAAACAAAGTTGCTAGAATGCTGTTTCGAAAGGGCCCTTCCAAGGGGAGGCGAACCCTCTAGTTTGCTTGACAGGGTTAATCTAGGTGCCGTTTTCTCTGTTATGTTAAGGTTAGTTATGAACCCAGAGGGCTGTGCGGAATGTTTGTGGCATGTCGAAAATTTGGGCTAAGACTCAGATAATGGTTGGGCCGGCCAATTGGCACTACTACTTAGTTTAGTGAGAAGTTAGGTGGTCGAAACGGTTGGTATGTCTGAGCTGAAGCGAAGGTAGTAGATAGACTGAGGCGATCACTACTCGATGTCGGAAGGTTTGACACATTGGTTAATATTGGGCCGGAATTGTGTGATTGGCATGCTAATGGAAGCAGTCATCACTTTTATAAACTATAAACATAAACAGGAAAAACTTCAGTCAGTGTGATGGTCCGGGCACAGTGCTGTCATCAAAGGGGAATAGAGATAAGCCTTAAGCGGTCAGACCACGATTCGCTAAACATTCAAGATTCGAGATGAGCTGCTAAAAAAAGGAAGAATAATAGAAAAAGGTAGAAGAAAGAGAGTTTCTAATGTATTATCAGAAGGAGAGCTTGACGAACCAGTTAACGACCAGGAGCTTTCAACCTTCGACTCTCTGCCGGAGAACCACAAACAAGAAAAGAGCAAAGAATGGAGAAGACATTAGCTAGGGAGCTAACATCTTAGATGGTTCATTCCTCGATTCAAGCATCCAAACCCACCCCCGCTTCACTCAGTTCCCACCAGTCGTTAATACGTAGATAAGAGGAATCTCATTCCTCTCTCGGTTGGATTGATTGACCATCCATCGTGAACTTCTCCCGAACCGCTCCAAACACACATATATATGCTTCCTGTCCCTTCTTTTATTTTGGCTTCATCTCCCACCTGCCGGATGGATACAACAGATGCTCTACCGACCTACCCGAGTTGATAATTCCATCTCCATCGTTCTCTCGGCCCTAGCAAAGATCAGAGAATTCATTGGATCCGAGCTCTCCCGGCGTTGGGTGACTTCGTTCCTCTGTTCTTTTGTTCTGAACCCGTGCTTTTCTTAACCCATTTTCTTGCTATTCCCTGTTATTGCAAAATTCTTTCTTCGTTAACTAAGCGTACTCCCTTCTCCTTCTATCTAATAAGCTGAACTACGTCCAGGAAGAAAAACCTCTTGAGGACGAGTCATAATTGTTGTTTTGACTTTAATCACTTCTGCCTAAATCCGAACCTGCCTGACTTTCCTTCACCTTCAAGCTTTCGTTCAACAGTCAGGGATTCCCTCACCTCTTGATCCTCGACCTCTGGGAACTGAACTCCCTTAAAAGACGAAGAAAATGAGTTCCGGAGAAGTAGAGGGATATAGGGTTCATTTATTCAAGGACTACTTTCCTATTTGAGATCTTTTGAAAGTGCTGTTCTTAAGGTAAGGTAATAATTTTCTTATTCCTCAAAAAGAAAGGCTCTTTCTTAAGTTCTAGGGGCGGGATGCTAATAATCTACGTCCAACTCTTTCTTCATACCGCCAATCCTGTCTCAAGAAGGGAGTTAGAGAGAAGGAGAAGTTAGTTCCCCTTCGCTTGAGCTAATTCCCGATTTCCTGTGGAGGCTGCAAAGGTTAAGATACAAAGGTGCTTTGGCACTCCTGGTCAGATTTTTTTCGTTCGCTCTAATTTCGGCTATCTTCCCGAACTCTAAGCGCTAGTTGAACCTTCTTCGGTCTCTTTCAGCGGCGGGGAGCTTTCTCTCTTAAAGAGGGTCTTCGTTGCGCTTTCCTCTGACAGTTATACCCCTTACGAGGGCAGGGCGCGCCCTAGCTAGATTAAAGTTCTCCTCCCGTAAATGCATTCTTTTTTAATGAATACCCGGTAGCTGTAGCAAAGGAAGAAAGCGTAGAGGCTCTGCCTGATCTGATCCCCGGAGATGGAACAACTTCTGACCCTGGCCCCGGCTTAACCACACTAAGATTTATTCAGTCTAATTGGAAGACTGCTATTGAATCAGCGCTTTCAAAGGGGTCTTTTCGCGACTCCACTGCTATTGATAAGGGCTGCTAGCCTCTTGTTAGCTGCTTCTCCCGTCCAGGATTCAGCATTCTTGGATTAGGCTTTACCGGGCTTCTCTCTTTAAGCTTTAAGGCAGGGCTAAGGCATTGGTTGACTTTCTCTAAGAGTTGGGAGCGAAGGAACTGACGGATCCGGATTCCATTCTTTAGGGATGAAGTGTTCACAGGGGGCCAGAAAGACTCGGTCATAAGGTATTAGGGCGTCGGCATTACACACACAGTTAAGCAATTATATAAGCATCCCCGCTACTTACTTAACAGAAGAGAGCTCCCCAGAAAGGATTCGAACCTAACAACGGTCAGGCAGCAACCTCTTGATTGACCGTTCATGCCCTTCCCCGAAGGTCATTCACTTCGCAGCTACTTCTTACCTAAACTAAAGGCCTGTATGCGCTCGCTCTGCAAGCATCCTATGGATCACGAGCGATAAGAAGGAAGAGTCAGCCGCTGACGAGAGAGTGTTTTGAACTTCATTCCCGTTGTCGAAAGACCGGGGAAGACAAGCAAGAAGTCTTTGAGCGATTTGTCCTTGGATAAGTGCGAGAAGAGACCTTTCCAAGTCAGTCCCTCAGGTCGGTACTTCCATGGTAGCCACGTGTCATTACCCCCATCCATTGGCATAGCTAGACGATCTTCACTCTCTCGATCCCTTTGAAAACCATTTGCCTATCTATTTGATCTGACCAGATAAATCGACCTATCCCCCAGCGTACCGGAGCTTTTCTACCTGCGGAAGATCTTTTTTATCTTAGTCAAATGATCGATTCTCAATCGCAGCAGGCAGACCTTCTTAATAATAGATCATTGCAAGCCCTTCTATGCCTATCTTCCCCTCTGCGCCTTGAACAGAAGCTCAAGTGCACGAAGACCCTCTTACTTAAGTAGGTGCTATCACTTAAGAAAATCTCCGGGTCATTCTTCAAGAAGACACTACCACCTTCCTTCTCTTCGGGCATTGGAAGATGAATCAACTCCATATAAGCAGGATGACCCGGGCCTTCTTTGTGGCTTGGTGTTAACTGTAGCACTATCAGACCTTGAAGGTTAAGTTAGTGTTCCATGAACTCAATCCCACATAAATGCTGTGGCATAAGTTATCTAGCTACATTCTATTACCGGTTGACACCCCCTTGAAACAAAAATCAGTCTTATGGGATAACATAAACAAGCAAGCTTGCCTCTATCAATTGGATGTTTGAAAGGTAACTAGAAATATCGTAAGAAAAGAATCTTACGCCTAAAAATCCCATGTCTTTCGACCAACCCAACCGATGATTTACAACAAGTCTAGCCTCTTTTTTTTGGGGGAGAGCAGAGCAGTCAAAGAATCAAATTCTAATGAAAGTCCTAAAAATCTGGAAAGAATTTTTTAAGTATTTTCTTCGGGATGAAGAATGCCCGCGCGATGGAGAGCGAGAAGTCGCGGGGATGTCAAAACAGGAAATGTGTGATCGCATCGCCGAAATAATCAAAAAAGTCAGTGGCGATGATGATGATGGCTAAATATTTGGAAAGAAGGGTGGGTGGGATCGACTAACAGGGAAGTCGCCCGATAGGGCAGATATTTAGAGTAAGGCATCTATGATGTTTCTGTCTATCTTTCTGGAGAGTTTGTCTTCCTATTCTTTCTATTCTAAGTGGGCCGAAGCCGTCCCAATGAAATCGGTGGACCAAGACGACATCATCGAGCAGAAGCCTTCCCAGTTGAGTTCTTAAGAGAAGAACCAAGCAACTGAAACAATTGTTTTTTAATCATTGACTGAACCATCGTCAAACCTCCACCAACATTGGATGATAGAGGGACGTTCTACCAGCTAAATAGATCCACTTGGCTTTCCAACCTGCAAGTCTTTGCTGCACTTTCTTCATTATGTAGTTAGTTTTCTTTCTTGACACTCTTTTGTGAATCAAAGGCACTCCAAAAAAAAAGTACTTACCAAGATCATTGGTATGACAAATATTGGTAATTGCTTTTATTGAACTAAACTAATAGTACGAATCCGAGTCTTAGGACTCAGAAAGAACTTGGACTTAGAAAGTTTTTAATGGGACTACTGGTCTGCTTTGCTGTAAAAGCCGGTATTTATGGCACTGCTGCCAACAAGAATGCGTCCTCTGGCCTTCCAATGATGGAATAAAAAGAGAAAGAGTTTTGACCTCTAGGTTTTTTTTTTAAATAAAATTTGACAGTTTTTCTTTCAGAACCTATGGGAGTATGTTAGATAGCAAAGCGCTATTTGAAAAAAAAAATATCCGATACACCTTTTGTAGCTCTTTGCTATCTAACATACTCCCTTTCTCACGAAGCAAAACGGATTCTTTGGTGGCAGTGGCACGTCCAGACACCGGATTCCCATCCAAAAGGGATAGGGATGGGCGGGCGTTTAAAGATATGCATACGTCGCCGTAGAAAGAAGAGATCCATGTTCTACAGAGAAAGGCGGGTCTAGCTAATAAACTCACTCAGAAGAAGAAAGAGCACCCGAACCAAGATCTGTTGAAAAAAATCGAGACTCTTATCGGTCTGCCAAAGGTGCTGAAAAGCGCAGCACTTCCCTGGTAAGAAAACGGGGCTTCTGTTTCATTTAGTTTTCCCCTTTTGTGGGCACACCCTGGGGGTTGGAACCTCTTGCTCTTATGCTAAGGCAGAGGCTTTCGCAATGGCTTGCGTGGATTCGCACGCTTCGGATGCTGGTCTAGCTTAGACCAGACGAAGGAAAAGAAAGCGCCAGCGGCACGTGCTTCGAAAGCAGGGCTTGGAGCTATTCCCATCTAGTTACGCGTAGTGGGACTGCGACAAAGTGTTCAAGATCGCCTTGCCTTTCTTTCAGAACCTGCCTTCTCGAAGGAAAGTCAGAGAATACGCTCTTAGTTCTTGGGCACTTTCATAAGCCAATAAGATAGAATCGTCTGTCTGAGTTCGAGAATCGGATGTGAGGGATGGTACCATATATGAAAGAGAGAGCTACGCGATGTCGGCTAAAGAAGCCGGAAAAGTGTTGTTGAAAGGAATTCATTGATAGAGGCAATCTTTCTCTTCTTATCCAAAATTGGCATATCTGTCCTTACCTCTCTATATTTATATAGAACCTTTATTTATGGCTTGCCCGCGCTTGCTTTGCTGAGGAATGGAGTTGGTGGACAGACTCCCAACCTGGACAGAGCGATTTGAAAGAGCAGAGATTGATTCAATTCAATAGCTTTGGACAGAGACAGCCGGGTGTGAGCAACTCTCGTACTCTATTTACTGGATCGTGCGTGATTGATGGATTCCTCTTTTACTAGCTAGTGCTATATCTATGGATTGAGTCAGGCAAGTTATGTATATTAGATATTGATCGAGAAAGGCTGCTTTCTAGTCTAGGAAGGCGATGGAGCGAGATCTCAGTCAACAGCCATGGAAAAGAGCCATCCTTAAGCGTGCAGCCCATGAAAGGTTGATCTATCCTTCAATAAGACATCATTCCAGGGAAAGGTCAAAGTCACTCTAAGTCAGCTCCAGAAATCATTCCATGAGCCGTTAGGACAGCAGCCCGGAATGCATCAACCTTCAATCACCTCTTAAGCTAGGGCGATCATCTCAGTCATTGTCATGAATCCGCTGTTGAATATGCCTCGGGAGAGAAAGAAGGGAGTACGAAAGAAAGACTTATTGGAAGACAAGGCCTTTCTTCAATCTAAGCTCAAAACGGAAACTATTGAAATAGAAAAGAAGTAAGGACGATGATGAAGTGAAAAAAGAAAAGGCCTTCAAGACGAAGGAAAACTCAATTAGCTATCTCCGGCGGACAAGGGATACTAGATCGTAGACTATCTCCCAGAGCCCCATGGTTGTCTTTCGTTGTGCTAGCCCTCATCAGGGAACCTTAGTGTAGACCGTTCGATCGATAAAAACGCGTAAGGTTCTCAACATTCTTTCTTCAAATCAAAAAAAGATTCAAACATCGAGGAGCAGACCCTGGGCCAATTACTGGCATTGACGAGAACGGCTTTATAATTCAAGTTTCCGGTACCTAAAACTAGTCGACCAGAGAGAAGCCGACTTATCCGACAAGGCTCAAAAAGAATGGTTTATTGACCAGTTTCTACGGACTTTCGATAACCGGCTTGTGGAGGTGCCCATTATGCCGTTCGTTATGCCTCTTGTGATTGAGGTCTCCGGTGGACGTTCCCTTAGTTCCGCTCGCCATCGGTCCCTTAAGTTCTTAAGAAAAAAGGCTTATTTAAGGGCTGCTTTTAGGCCTTCTCTGCCCCGATTCCCTCGACCTAGAACTATAATAAGAGAAGAGAGATCTAAGCGTAGAAAGATTAGCTATGCTCCTATCCTAATTATGGGAGTGATTGAATCCACTTTGATTCCGCTTGGCCACTCTGAACTCTTCGTTTCAGCTCTTAACAAGAATTTCCATAGTGGAATGTGAACAACTCGATTGTTTCAGTCCTTTACCCGGGAAGACTAGCTATAAATCCTTCTCACGAAAAAGGAGACGCATCAGTTTCATCAGGTCATTGACGGATTGAAATGATCAACATCAACTACAAAGGCCATAAGCCAAGCAAGCGGGTGCGAAAAGACGCAAAGAGGCGAAGCCGTTTTCCGAACATCTTCGGTAGGTGTAGTATAGATAAGATAGCCAGACTTCCTTGGCGGCGGCTGAAGTGAAGGCTTAGAAGAGTTCTGCTACCGATCCAGGGGCGTCACGTTCAGACGATGTAGAAGTGGAGTTCAGGCAGAAAGCTTCAAAAGACTCCAGGTTTCTATACTTGAACTTCCTTTTTATATTGAATACTTAACACTTCCTTTTATTTTCATACTTTAACTTCCGTAATTGAGAACACTTCACTTTCACTTCCTTTCTTTTTATATTGAATACTTTCACTTCCTTTTCATACTTGAACTTGATTGACATCGGATAGTCTAACATAGAAGGAGTTCATACTACTGCCCCAAAGCCATTCACTCTACCCCTAACGGTCTCGCGCGTCAAATATTTTATCATTCGCAGCAGCAGGTCGTGAATTACAAAACTACGCGTCGAATAATACACTAATACTTTCTCACTCGCCCCTCGGATTAATCAGTCGAGCCTATCTTACGATACCCTCTCGCATACCATAACGCTCGAGCCTATCGGTTCGTATATCTCCCTATTGGTCGATCCCTCAACTATTCTTTACGTCGGCCCTCTCGCATGCGATAACGCTCGAGCCTATCGGAAATACCCTATATCTCCCTAATATCATTGGTCGATCCAAGCAACAGGTCGACTATCAGCAACTCTCTCAGCAACATCTCTCAGCAACAGGTCGACTATCAGCAAC
>JBAMIE010000069.1:778520-789896 GCA_037177295.1 Kaempferia parviflora
TTCCATATATCACATATGATAGATAGGAATATTCATTAAATACGAATCACTTTGCAAGATGCCAAATCAACATAGTAGCGAGACTCAATGTGCGGTGGAGGTTCGAGTCCTCTTCAAGGCAAGAAGGCAAGGAGAATGAGCTGAAAGAAGCATCCAGTCCAGAGACCACTTCTCTTCCCCTCGCGCGGAGACGAATTAGCTACTCTGGCGATGACTGCGAGTGAATAGAGTGAATTGCGCTGAGGCCTTCCTCGCTATTAGGTGTCTCTGTCTGAGGCGCTAGATCAGATCATGAGTGAATCTTGGACGCTATGATAATCTCTTCCCGATGATCCTTAAGCACAAACGATAGGCAATGCAGCTTTAGACTAAACGATAGGCAATGCAGCTAGAGCTAAGAGAAAGCTCAATGGGGGGACCGGAGCGAGCCCTACCTCTTCTTCCGCCTAGGAGGTTTCTTTGCGTAACGGACGGCAGCTACTATGGCAGCTACTATAGAGGAGAGGAAAGAAGGAGCCGAAGCATCCGAAGCGGCTATCCGAACAGTCGAATATCGGAATAGACTTGCATACCGTACGAGGCATACCGTACGAGTGAATCCAAGAGAGAGACCAAACGAACGTAGACGTTATAATCGTATCGCTCGCTTGGTGTGTGCTGCCATCACGACTCTCTTAGCTTAGGCTTCACTCTCTTAGCTTAGGCTTAGTAGTCCCATACTTCTCTTAATGGAATCTCCGGCACCATATACTACACTACTGATTGATATGAGTCCCGACAGTCCCGACCTAATGCAACATTGAGTCCCGACCTAAGACCAGCTACTACTAGTCCCGACCTAACGCAAGATTCGCTACGGGAAGAGATGAGACATTCATAGAAGTAGCTAAGCTAAGAAATCAATCCTTGTTCTGTTCGGCTTTCTCTGGCTCAATGATAAACTTCAATCAAATAGGTTCAGCTCCGCTCCGACCCTTCATACGATTAATCCGGCATGGGCAGAACATAAATCGAATCGAGTACGAAAAGGCACGAAGACAAGAAGTGAAGAGATCATCGGACTCGGGACAAGAAGTATTGCATAGCTTAGTGAAGAGATCTGACTACGGACATCCGTTTTCCATTCCCGGCCTACCAAGCGAAACCTGTGGTTTAAGGTGTGGTGCGAAGCCGTAACTCGGACCTCTCTCAGTCGGCTACTCAAACTCAGTAGCGGCATCGTACTCCAACTCTCATTCTGTAGTAGTCGAGCGTACTACGTCGTCTTCTGTCTCGCTCTCTGGTTCTCTTTCTGTCTGTGTTCTGTCTCTTTCGTGTCGTGTACTTGCATTGCTTTTATTAGTACCACTCTAGATCTTCCATCACACTTAAGACTTCCCGTGAAAGATACATTCAATTCCGACTCGGTACCTGTGAAAGATACATTCAATTCCGACTAGCCCGCCCGGATCATTCATGCTCTATCTGCTTCAATGGAATGAAAAGAGGTGCAAGTGCATTGAATACTTAACCAGTAGCGGAACTTGGTGTTCTTCTCGTGAGCTTCTTCTTCCCGCATTTCGCCGCAGCGCGCTCGCTCGCCTCGACCTATGCCGCTAAGGAAAGGAGTCTAAGCCTAAGCTTTCGAAAAGCAGTCGTTCATGGAAAGACTTCAGCTGCATTTAGCTGCAGTCGTGAATGGCAATAGTTATTCAAAACTGTTTTTGAAATTTTACGAAAGAATAACTTACTTATATTATAGGCCCTATCCCTACCCTTATCAGTCGAGCGGGATACCCTTCTTGCTCTTCCTTCTGTCATCGTACTATAATAAGACTTCTATACGCTGGTCCCCTATTACAAGAAGTTCTTTTTCATTCCTTCTGTTCAGTGACCCGAGGAGAGGTACGAAGATTCTCTGAAAGGATATTCAGTAGTTGAGAGGATAGAGGGAACCGACGTGGACTCATTACATGTTGAAGCTTCCTTTTATTGTATTCCGAGTTCGCGAGATAAAACCTCTCACTTAAAGTACGCGTGAGGAAACGCAGCAGCTGTTCGAGTTCTATCTTTTAGGTGCTGCTCTTGGAATGAATTTGTTAGCTGTAAGTTCGCTGTCCTTAGAGTTAGGTGCTGCTCTTTCTGCTCTCTCTGAGCTAGCAACGAGTAAACAATACGTATAAGCTTTGATTTCAGCTGTCGTTTACCCTGAATACTAAAAAACACGTAGAAAGATCGTCGGAATGAACTCTTTTCTAACCATGAACGCAATTACTGTAATCTGCTGAGGGTATCGTAAGATAGGCTCGACCATGGGGAGAGGAAAGAGCTATATCTACTTTGACTTTCCTGTAGGCTTCTCCTGTGCTTAGTTCACCTAGCTGGGAAAGAAGCGGAGCCGTGCAAGTAACATCGTGAGCGTGAACAGAGGGCCGAGAGTCACGACGGGGGCTTGGGAACATGCCAAGCCCTTAGCCTTAGTTGGAAGCTAAACCAAAGCGGCTCCTAGAGAGATTGTGCAGGTATACCCACAATCCATGTTCCTGAACAGAACAGTCTCGTTCGAACATCTGATTCACCTTAGGGCGGACACTGAACTTCAAGCTTCAACCTCCGTCTATGATCGGCTTGCTTTCTCGGTATCGTGAGTCTAAACTCTGGAAGCCGGCTAACTAATAGATAGAGATATAGCTCAGTAAACACTGGAATCACTATCGCCGTCGGCTTAAACACGGCTACGCTTCGCTCTTTTCACTATCGCTAGTCTGTAGTCTGTGAAAGAAGATTGATCTTTCTGGTCACTTTAAGTCTAACCCGGATTTACTTAGTTAGTCGGGACTTGCTTCTTAGCGTGTAGTGGATCAACCAGGCTAGCTTTCCAGTAGTAGAGCGCGGGGAGACGGCCTTGACGCGGGTGTGCCTTTTTTTTCTGTACTTGATGAGGAGTACTCTTGAATGTACGCAACAGTAGGTTCTCAGTGCCCTAAGATCCCAATCCCAGATCGAGTTCCAATCGCGTTCTCAAGCGAATGGCTTTTACTCAACCTCAATTCATTCAGTTAGGACCTCCCTTTATGTCATTTCTTTCCATGCAAGTGCTAGAATCCGATCTGACTCCTCACGCTATATAAGGCAAGGCCTCAGACCCATGTGCCCTCCGAGAAACCAGCTCTGACCCATGCCCTCCGTGAACCGCTCCTTCCCCCTTTGTTGACTAGCACGGCTCGCACCCTCCTATCTCTGAACCGTAGGGCTCTACTAGTACTCAGACGAGATGGGCTCCCTATGCATGAACTTCTAAGCTCACCCTTCTCAGGACTCCTCTTCTCAGGGTTTGATTCTCCTGAGTGGGTAAAAGAGACCGTGGGATTCTTTCCTCAGCTCAGTGGGACGTCTTTTGATCTCTGTGATCTAGGACAGGTTCAGCTTTTAGCTACGAGTGTTGAGTGCCAGATTCAGACCGAGGCTAGAGTGGTGACTGAACTTAGCGCTGAAGGATAGGGGCAATGAAGGAGTTTAGATTCAGTGGCTGAAAAGATGGCTCTACGGACACTCCTCTCTAGGCTAAGATCGCACCGATTGAAAAAAGGTTTCAATTCTCTCTACTCTACCCAGGGCATCTCTTTCTATTCTATCTTTGGTGCGGGGCTTTAGCCTGCAACTACTCTCCCATAGGAATGTGAGCCAAGCCTCCCTTTAGTTGACTTGATGCATATGGGGTCAGATTTTGATCCTATAGTTGTTACGCGTCGGCTCCTCTTTTGTTCGAGCCTGTTGAGTCTCTTAGTCACAGGAGCTGAGCTAGTCCGCTCCCGTTGGTTCTACTTTTGCTTATCTATATACGAGCTTTGCTATTATCTAAATCAAACTCCTCCTCCTCATGCCGAACTCTGAGTAGCTAATCCGAGACCTGTCAATAAAATCAATCTATATTTTATCAAGGGCAAAGTCGCGGAGAGTCATTCGCTCCCGTGTTATGCTTTGCTCTGCGACACTGGAACTTCTAGTTATGCATTGATTGGTAATTTGGAGTTGGGCATTCCGAGAATGGTTGAAACCAGCAAGAGAGCTGGAGGAGAATCAATCGCCTATTCTCTTTTCCATATCATCTTACAGTTTCGGTAAGAATTTATATCTATCTGATGGGTATGAATTGTCCTCCTCTCCAGTAGGCACCGGATTATATTGCCTAAGAATCTAGCTGTAGCAACTGGGGCACAGTAGGCACCGGATTATATTGCCTAAGAATCTAGCTGTAGCAACTGGGGGAAGAATCCAAGTCGGACGCATCAGAGATCGGTGAACCAAGCCCTCTCCGGGAAGCAAGCTCCGTCCGACCTAGCACTATGCCACGCCTCCTAACTAGCTCGGACGATCCGACCAGCGAGCACCGGGGAAAGAAGAATAAACAGAAGCAGAAGCTCATTCCGACCTTTAGTGGGAAATGTTGCTTACGAAGCTCGGACCCGGCAGAGAAGGCTGAGTGAATAGGCACGGGGATGAGAGGAAGGGATCTCACTACCATTCCTATTTGACCTCCCCATTCAGTCGAATCATTCAGGTGCGTAAGCGGCTCACTTGAAAGAAGGTGGGTAGCGGGGCTCAGTCCGGTAACTATCCTCAGTCCGCTGGCTCAGTCTTTTTCTTTTGTTCGGGTGCCTCGGCTCAGATTGGTTACTCGGGATGGAATGGTTCGCCCGGGCTCAGTAGCTGATCTTGCCCCACTCCACGGTCTCACTACCTACTCTGCGCTAGCTCCGAGGAAGTGTCTAGTTCACTCGACATGCGATGGGCTTCGCTAGGGCAATCACACTCAATTAGGTGCTCTGGGATAGGTTCTTCGAGATGAGGGAGGCGAAGGCTTGGGTCGAGTCGATTCACCCACGGAGCGGTGCTTTGATATGGTGCTCTTTCCGCCAAGCAATAGAAGAGAGCTCGGGACAGGACCGGAAGAGAAGGAGATTCATGACTTATATTATATAATTTTCATAGAACATAAGTTCGGGCATGCAACTCAGAATCAAAGGACCGGACCAGACCCAGGGAAGCGGACGGGAAGTTCTAGTAGTCTTCTTATTACTCGAGAAGAAGTCCGGCAATAGAGTGGGGCAAGTGAGCTTTGCGAGCTCCGTAAGCGACAGCGTGATCTCTGCAGCGCTTTGCAATCATTTGAAATGAAACTCACTGTCCAATTTTCACTACTTTATAATATATATCGGACTGAATTTATCGCCGCGTCACTCTCTCTGCCGCACATCGCGGGTCCCCTAATGGTTGGCTCTTCGGATTCATTCCTTTAAGGTCGGCTCCTATTCGCTCCGCACCTAACCTTATAAGGTCGGCTCGGGCCTTGGTCGCTCACTCACTCCTTTCTCGAGATCTTTCTATTCATTATGATGGCTGAGTTGCCGGACCATTGAGGATGCCGCACTCGCTCCATTCATTCTGATTTCTATTGTTATTGTTCTCTTCGATAGCGATAGTGGGATGTTCGATAGCGGCATTCTTACTCGTTCCAATGAGGGAGTGAGGGACTTATCTATTCCACTCTTTCCAACATCTATTCCACTCTTTCCCATGCTTTGAGACTCTTTATTGGAATTATTGGAATTGGAAGAGGAAAGACGACTCGATGAGACAGCTTCAGTTCACGCGACGTCTGCACGTGACGCGGACCCGTTCAACCAAGAATGGAGAGACAGTGACGAGTAGCGGAGCGGTGAAGAGGAATGCACCGAATGGCTCAAACTCTTCGTACAAGGCGGACAAGCAGCTCACTCTGGGCCGGGAGTGAGGTGTGGGGACGACCAAGAGTTCAAAGCCGAATGAGTACTAGAAGAACACTAGTGAGAAATTTCCCTGAAACAAGATAGGATAGAGGTGCGGAAGCAAGGTCTGAAGACCTAAAGGAGGAGCGAGTGACAACGACGCGGGAAGATAGCGGGTCTTCTTTAGACTTAATAGGTGCCAGCCTACTGGACTAAGGGGAGCGAGACCTTCACTCCAGCGCAGAACAGATGAGCGACTTCAAGGAGCCGACGCAGAGTCAATGGCAGCATCCTCCCCGGGAGCGAGAAAGAGCCGGACCCCTTTTCTCTTACGAATGGATTGTGAAGCGAATGCAATGGATTCTTCCATATACACATCGAGGAACGAACGGGAGCGCTACACGCGGACGGATCCCTTTCTTCATCATACTGTGATTCCTATCCTTCTTCAGCATACTGATTCGTCAGTCATATAGCTTCTTCATTACTATTACTTCATCATTCATTCTAATTAATATAGTCGAGGCTTCAAGTGTCCATCCAATGAGAGAGTGCGAGCAATGATAAAGATCCTCCAAAGGAATGATTTGCGATTCAGTGTCCAATGAGAGAGTGCGACCAGTGAGATAAGTAATGAGAGATCCGACTGATCAAAGGGCTCTATTCTTCTCGTCCAATTGTTGTTATGATCATAGTATGGGTTGGCTACTCTATTGGTAGTCCCCCTAACGAATGGAATTCAATCGAGCATGGGATCGCCTGCAATCTAAAGTAGGTTCGATAGGCCAGAGGAAGGTAGCTGGAGATGGGTAGAGATGGGTGCGAATAAATGCTACAAGTAGGAAGGAGCACGTCCTTACTTGTCAGTTAGTAACCGAAGGTATATGTGTATTGGATCCGTCACGAGCGCACCCTCTGTCTGTTCTGATCTTCCTCTGCCATTGGAGTGAGGACTTTCAATTACTCGATGAACTTGTCAGGGAGAGAATGGAGCGAGTAAATGGAACAACCGGTAGAGAAGGAAGGTCCGCACTTGCGCAAGACTCCCCATATCTGATGATCCTCATGGCCCGTGGTACATGGGACGAGGAGTAAGCTCCATGAGTCCTGCTCTATTATTCTATTCCTGTGCTTGCGAATGGAATTAGGTCAAAAGAGGAGAAGAGAAGCAGCAGACGGGGCCCTAGGATTGATTAGTACGTGCACGCTATCAAGCGCAGGTCGGGAGTCCCTTATTTAAGAAGAGAAAGTCTGCCACTGGGAAGAGTACCTCTCCGGGTAGGAGTCTTCTCGCGCTGGATCGGGCGGGGCACTCAAGCTAAAAGGAAAGAGTTGGTAAGCGCCTCAGAGGAACTCTTGGATCTGCGAAGAGAATAGGACTCGGAACCAAGGTGCTACGCGAGTAGGATTCGGTATAAGAGCTCATATACTCGGTGCATATCTATCTATAAGAAAGGGGCGCACCTATTGGTACGGTTCGCGGGCGTGAAAAGACAAAGAGTAAACCGGGGACTAGGTAGGGAGCGAGAGGAACCAAAGACCCTTCTCGGCCCTCTCCTCTGATCAGCTTGTGCGAGAATCAGGATCAGGGTCGGCGAAGGAGAGTATGAAGGTCATGGGCGCTCAATTCCAATCTCATGCTACTGAATGCGAATTGGCGATCAGATATGGATAGAACTATAAGGGAATCTCAGGACTCTGCCTCTATCGCTAGTATGATTAGGGGAACTGACTTCTATGGTTATGGTCTTTTCAATTTCAAATAGACCCGACCGGAATAGGAGCTAAGGGGAAGATCTAGCCACTTGTCTATATCATGCAAGATCCAGTCTATATCATATTCTCTTCTAGAGAAGAGGAATGTGAATCTTGTACGCTACGCGTTGCTGCATTCAAGGTCGAAGCTCACTCTTTGGTCTAAATAAGTTTAGGAAGGCCCGGGAAAGATTCTTCAACTCATCCCAGCCCAGGTCAGGGAGCAATGTGAGGCAAGTCTGGCTCGAGCGGCGTGTCACCAGTTCTCAAGGTCTTTCTTATCCAAGCTCCAACCCTGTGCGGACAGGTTTCATTCTTGACTACCGCCTAGTAGGCCATCTATTATTCTTGACTACCACGCAGTGGGCCATCTAAAGTAAAGGAGCCCGCCTACCTAGCTGCCAGTGCACAAGTCACTATTCGTAGCAAGCCTTGTCCGAACTGATGAACACTAATTTGTGATTCTATCTTTGCTCCAAAGAGGGGAAAACTGCCAGGGTTGTGTGCTTGATGTTGATGTTGAAGCTTGTGCCCGAGGCATATTTATACTGACTAGGAGTCAAGAAGAAGAAACTAGTATTAGAGTAAAGAAGAAAGCGAACTGGCTCTCTCACCTATACAGACCCAGCCAGCCCCACCCGCGGACCGAAACCTAGCTAGTCTTGTCTCGCCAGGTAGAAGAGGCTTCATTCAATTCCTGTAGTGGCAACACGAACTTATCTAAAGACAGACAGACGCGAACACAACTGGGCCGGTTGATTCATTGGAGTCCTACTCGGTTCGGCTTTCTTACGTTCTCGAGGAACTTGACTAGGCATCTCGGGGATAAAGTTCTTTTTACTAAAAAGACACATGGAGGAGCTCAACTATTCAAGCTAGGGTTGGGGTTGAGGAAGCGAGAAAGTATTCATAGGTCTCATTGCGACTAGAGTAAGCTAAAGAGCAAATTGATCATAGGTCATCCCATTGTGACCAGAGTAAACTAAAGAGCAAAGAAAAAGGGGTGAAGACTAAGGGCTATCTTCTCATAGGTCTATAGGTCCCTTATTTGATTTTGTAGGTCCATAGGTCCGAATGGGCACCCAGTGGATGCGGATGGGGTCGCTCCTCGTCTCCGAGTTCGTTGGTTTCACTTGCTCCTCACCCTTTCCCAAAGCTCAGTCTTTGAGTGCATACCGACTACTTTATATTTCTCTTTTCTTTGAATGGCAGTGTCATGAACTGCTTAGCGAGAGAGAGGGGGAGAATTTCGTGTGCTTCACATCTCGGATACCGTACCAAAGTGAGTCGTGCACTTATTTTACTGTACACTGAGATATTCCTATGTCTCACCATAAGAAGGAGCCATTTCTTTGATGCCGATGCCGTCCCGTGTCGCTCCGCACCTGGAATGAGTTCGAGCCCTCTCTGCCCGGGAGTTTCCGCACGCCGAGTCACCGCACCGACTCTGCTAAGTTTGACTCGCCCCTCTAAGCCATCATCTCCGCACCTGGTCTGCTTAGTTACTAAGCTGGTGCACTCCTTTTCATAAGCCCACCACGGCAGTTCTGTTCGACGTTCTTTTCTTTCCACGAACTCGAGTGACGAATCCTTTCTTCATAGGCTCATAGGCAAATAAGTCACAAGAAATGCAATTGGGTATGGTAGGATTGAATAGGCAACTAGAACTATCTACTAATATAAGTAAAGTAGTAGGGGCTGGTCAGATTCTTTCCTACGAAGATCTTTTAAAATTGATGCTGGAAATGATATGAAGCACTCTTTCTGCTTCTATTTGATTGAACTGGTTGGTTTGGGATTCGTTGCACTCTGCTCTTTCCAGACCTCACTTGGCCTGACTCTTTTCTTTCATTCCCACTGTCCGATGACCTATATTGACTGTTCTTCCCGCACACAGAAGGGAAAGGGATGATAAATTGACAATACAATCTTTCTGATGTAGGTTAGATCTCTATCTTCCATGCGTGGTAGCTCGCGCCTCAGCCATGTCAGTCTCATTCTCAACTTGGTCCCAAAGGGATTGGATTAGCGAAGGTGCCTACCGAGTCCGATTCACACTCAATTCATTGCCCTCATAAAGACTGGCTAAGCACACCGGCCCCTCCTCGCTTCTCATAGTTTTGCACAAGAAAGTAGGTGAATGATATAGCACCAACTTGACGGGAGCGCTAAGTTCTCCCCAAAGCTTAACCGAACTCAAAAGAGAAGATTCAGTCTCACCCCCGCGGCTGATGAAAGATTGAATGATAGACTTACCGAGTGAATGTGAAGATTAAAGAGCCCTGAGCAGAAGACCAACTCCATATCAATAAAGGAGCCACACCAATCATATTATAGAAAGGGCCCTCAGACTACACCTACTGAAGCTCCTACGGTCAATTCCTCTCATATCCTTTCCCACGCTACCGAACTTCAATCAAGGCTTCTCAAGCAAATGGATGGCGACCGGCGGAGCACTACGCGGTCTTCATTAGTATAATTATAGATAGTCGTGAGCTTCAGAAGTTCTTATTCTCTTAGTTCAATTGTTTTCTCTTGTCAATCATGTTCCTGTTGTCAATTCTTTCTGTTCTATTTCTTTTCTCCGCTCGACCTGAACTCAAGTCCCAGGCTACGGGAGGAGAGGATCAACTACTCTAATAGTGGGATCAGTTCTCGGTGAGTGGGCTCAGAACTCTAATAGGACGGGATCAGTTGAGAGGCAGAGTTAAGCGACTCGCCCTACCAAGGTCATGGATCGCTTCCTCCGCTCCAGTTGCTTTAGTGGAGGGTGCCGATTCGAAAGTAGCCCACTCCAGCTAGCTCTCTAGCTGACCTCGATGCTGACTATGCAAAACTCCCTAACGCTCTGTCAGACCACTCATGATCGCTTCTTTTGCATCAATACAACAAGAGTTGCAGCTGAGCTTCCCTTTAGTCTAGTGGTCCCTTTGATTTGAATTGAATCTCCTAACCTGCAATCCCGGACCATCACGCCAGTGAGCAGAGACCCCAGGTCCAACCTCGGACAGGGTGGCTCCTAAGTTCCGAGATGATGCACTTTGGCTTTGCTTTTGGCACCTAGCTCTCTCTACCCTTCTTCCCCATTAGCCGGAACTCGGAGCCCGGGAAGGGTAGAGAGAGTGCAGGATTCCAGTATATGATTGATGTGATTTTGAGGAAAGAGTAAATGGCCCTGAGGCCATTTACGACCTGTTGCTTGGGATGACTTTTGTATGAATATACTTCTCATTTCCGAACACAGACGGAGAGAGTTCTGCTAGTGTTATTATGTAGTATCTTCCCATCACCGAGCGGCTGGGCTATTCCATTCCTTCCTTTCTCGTTCCCTTAACTCCTTTCCCAAGAAAGCTGTCCATTCCCTCTTCAGTTCTGTAGTTTAGTTCTGCCCTTTCGATTGGGATCTCGCTGCACCTGTCGCTCTGTCCAGCTGTCCTTTGCTTTCTATTCGATTCCCTTGCATCTGCTTCCATTTGATCGATACCTTCGTCCCATGCCTGCACTACCCTTGCATTTCTCATTCGGTTGCCTTTCGATCGATACCACGCATCTGTTGTTTGAGCTCTACAGTTGCATTTGCTTTCTACCTTGCAGATGTTGTTTGAGCTCTACCTTTCCTGTCCTGTCAAACTACTCTTGAAGTAATCTCTCAACTCTACCCCTAAGCGAAGTCTTCAAGGCTCTTTTGAAGTCATAGAATTCAATACCCACATCTACTCTCTACTCTTGGCAGTCTTCAAGGAACTTCTCAACTCCTTGCCTAAGAGAAAGTCAAGTTCCACAGCAGATTACAGTATTGCAATCAGCAACAGGTCGTGAATGGAAAGAGAAAGATCAATTCTTATAGTAGGGGATACATGAGTGAGACGGTACT